>JBBPQT010000056.1:0-39424 GCA_038092715.1 Boletus smithii | reverse complement strand
TGTCACCTCGGCTATTGCCATATACAGACATGTCCTACGCTGCAATGGGCTGCGCAGAGACCTCCTGGGCAGCTTCCTGTCCCTGTCCAGGTATCTGGGTAGGAACCTTTACCTCTGATAACCTGTCCACAGCAGTCCGTCCAGCAACCTCCGCTTTCTCCCTCTCAGCCTCCTTCACAAGCTCATTTAACTCGTCCTCAAGCTCCTTGTCATCAACCAGGCCTGCCTCCGCAGCAGCAATATCCCCTCCAATCTTGATCGCTTCGTCGACTTCGCGTGCATTGGCATTCGCAGCTGCTAACGCGTCCATCGTCTCATCGATCTTCTCACGACGTAGGGATGGGTGACTGAGAATCGCCTGTAGCGTAGCCGTAGATTTCTCATATGTTTTCATGATCTAGTTACCATGAGCACACCTCAGACTGGTCACCAATACAATGTCACTCTTACCTCGATGTCACCTGCTGCCGTCTCGACGCTCATCAAGGTTGCTTCCAGATTCTGTAGAGCACCCAGTCGCTTGGTAAGCACGTCCTCCAAGGTCTTCTTGAAACGAAGGTGCGCAAGTGCGATGGACTTCTGCTGTTGTCGCAGAGCCGTCGAAATGCGTTTGGTGGTCCTATTCGTGCGTTGAGTGAATATCCTCGACGGAAAAAAAAATCTCACTCGTCCATCTTGCCATGCAAGCGGTCAACCTGATCCTGCAGATTCGCAACAGCGGTCTTGAGCTCCAGAATGCCTCTATCGATAGCAGTCACTCCTCGGTCATGGTCGTCCGTTATGAACTTGACCGCCTAAGAAAAGTATCGTCAATACCTCCAGCGTAGTAGAGAGTCGAAAGACGCACATCCTTGTCCTGCACCAAGACCCTTCTGTCCCTCTCCAGGTATCTCAACAACACTCTGGTGTCCGTCTCGCTCAATGATACCCCAGGGAGGAGTCTGGAACCAAACGCCTTTCGAAAGGTCGCTACCGTGTAGAGCCTATCCGCAAGACACAGTCCGCCCAAAGACGCATCCACAGCATCGGCAGCCCGCTCGACCAGCTTGAGTAAGACATACTCTCCGTCTACCCTCTTCCACATTTCCGCCTCGCTATATGCGTCTTCCGACCGGACAATATCCAGCTGCTCCATCGCCCACCAGAGTGGTTTCCCAACCAAGAAGGAGGCGATCCGGTAGGGCAACCAGCCAGGATCATACACGCTCTGCTGGGACGTCAAAAACTGCGTCAACGGAACGAGCGCACGACTGCGTTGTAGTTCGGCCTTTACTAGTACGTTGTCATCAGTTTCGGTTGGAAGAAGACGAGAGAGGGGGAAAGGGGGGCACGGACGATAGTGGAGGCGAGTCCGAGTGGTTTCCCGACGCCGTCGTACCGAAGTCTGTCCACGGTCGCTCGATGCGCGGTAAACACGAGCTTGTTGCTCTGGCTCTCGGGCTCAACATCTTGCGCGTCTGTCTCCTTGCCCTTGTGAAGGCTCTGCCACCCACGAGAGACGAGTTCTTCCAGCGTCCGCTGCCACCAATCAACGTGTGCGTGGTAGGACGTGGGGTTTGAATGCTTCTGTCGTGAAATGTCAGAGTACAGCGATTGTAGGCGTGAGTTTGATGTAGAGGCGTATGTAGAGCATGAGAGTAGGACAGAGCTCGAGGACATGGCTGCAGGCGCCAACAAGTTAAACGCGCCGCTTTTGTGTGGGCCACGTGCTCCGAGAAATACTACCCCATCATTCCTGATTTCACTCAACATTCTGCGCACTCATACACGATGCACATGTCCGGTTCTCTCTATTCACGCAACTACTAGCCCATATGTGTTGCGCATGTTCTATCTCCTGCAGACTCGGGCCTGCCCCGGCATGATAAAAAATGGACAAGGTGTATGGGTGGGATCTGGACATGCCCTTCATCGTGGCCATTTCCGGTGCGTTCGATGGCACCACTTGTCCAAAGCCAACTTTGCTGACAGTATGACGAATGATATTGATCAGATCTCATGTCATTTTTTGCAGCCTTCCAAGAAGCTTGCACACGCGATACTTTGGGCCTACTATTCGAAGTCAGCTGACGTATCCGTGCTGATTTCGCACCACAACACCTTCGATTGCCTTTGTCCTATGTCCATCTTTTCGAACATCAATTCTATGATTCTCGACATTCCTTGTGGTGTAGATTAGAACGAGCACGAATTCAGCATCTTCGTGATCCCATTTCAGGTGGGCAGGGACTATGATTAGACGGTATCGAGTGCCATCACGCCCGGGGGGTTCTTACAGCCGTTAGAAGGATGCAGGTCCCTCTAGGTGTCGTACTCCAGGTTCGACACCCGTGTGTAACTATCGGAACAATGCCATGGCTACGACCGCCCATAGGAGTATAAAGAGTCCTCGTACTACTTGTCATCTTTCTTCTATAATCGACCTGGAGTTACGCCAGTCATTCTGATTGTGAAGTCTCTTCTTTAGTGTGACGCTCGAGCTCTTCCGAGAGTATCAAGGAACCGACAGCTGAGCTCGATTCCTTGGTGTCCTGTGATATTACCGCTCCACTCGTGCTCCGCTCGTCACACCGTTGTTACACAGAAATTCCCCAAGTACATCCATGGCATGGTCTTGCCATGCCGAAGCACACATTCATTCACCTTCTCAACTCCCCCATCAAAAAAGAGTCTTTCGAGGCGCTCTGCGTTTTCTTTCATGTCACACTCTACCCCGATTTTGAACTGACTACCCACTGGATCCAACAATCGATCTTTTAGAGGTAGCAAATGATCTCAGGAGCTTTGTGATCTGTACTACGATCGATGGGTGGATGCGTGCATACGTGCCCGTAATCATTGGGAGCAGCGAAGGGACTTGAGACGCTTCCTGGAGACTCAATTCTTGCATCGATATATATGTCCGTGATTTACGTCGGAAATCGTCTCCGTGATGAGGGCCTCGTGACGCGTTCACCGGGAACAGGAACAGGAAACCCGTCCAATATCATGTCAGTCGCCATTTTCTTCCTCTTCTGCTTTGGCCATAAGTACCAACAAATATCTTAATGGTTCCTTCGATCGCTCCGCCCGGGCCGGAAGCGGGCCGCCCCTGTCACTCCCGGCACACCACGATTGAATCCTGTGTGGAAAGACACAGCGATAACATTTACATCAACTAATCGTCCTCATAAATTGTTTCTCACCCGTCGCTCTTCGAGTCACTCGGATGGCTAGTTGCCGGGGGATCAAACGTTCAATGACGAAAAACCTTGTATACGGAGAAGGACGTACGAAGTATCTCTGGTGCAGTTTCGCCCCTGTGGTGTCGATAAGTTCAATCTCTCCTCGAGTGAGCCCGGGTATGTTCTCAGTATCGATGTATTCTCTGATACGTTTGGCTTTGGATGATGTGCTGCCAGAGATCATTCAGCACGTACTGAAAATTGAAACAGGATCGATTCACGTCACAACAAGCACGCCTTTCTGCTGCAGCCATTTATGGAGCACCTGACCATCGGACACAGGGGATCCCCGAGTGGTTTCCAGGCGTATGCGGATCTTTGCGATGACTGGGTCAAGAGGACCACCTTTGCCACGGGAAAGGGGTGATAGACCTCCATAGGAGGAAGTTACGATGCCATACTTTTTGTGAACTGCGAGGGTGGGTCCAAGAGCTTTCCATACATATGGGTGAGCTTCAACCTATTCCAAGACCAGTGAGAAACCGAATCGCGACTCGGAGAGAAATTATATATCTACCTGGTTTACAGCAGGGAGGATGGTGGCCACTTGAAGGATTTCCTTGAGGTGATCTGCCTCGAAGTTCGAGACACCAATAGACCTGGTCAAGCCTGCCTCCTTGGATTCCTCCATGCCTTTCCAGACTTCCTTGAGCTTGTCCACATGCTGGCTTGGTGTGTGAATCAAGTACAGATCTACGTATGTCACTCCGAGCTTCTTCAAGGACTCCTCCAGCGCGCTTTTGGGAGTTTCGCCCGATGCCAAGGCTGCTAGCTTCGTCGTGATGTACAATTCTGATCGTGGCTTTCCTGATGCGACGATCCCAGCGCCTAGTGTGTCCTCGTTCTGGTACATCTGTGCTCCATCAAGGTGCGTGAACCCATTCTGAATGGCAACGGTAACGGCCTGTGTAGCATCCTTGCCGCGTAACGCAGTGCCTGTTCCAAAGGCTATCCAAGGAACTTTGTTTCCATCATTCAGAGCTAACGTAGAAACGGGCATTCTGTGGGATGAGCAAAGGACAAGATGACGAATTGGGGCTGTATAATCCTGCACCACTGTGCCGGCTTAAGTATGAGCTCACGATCGCGGTTCAGGTGCGAAGCCATCACTCGTGATCCTTGCACGATATCACAGTTAATCTATCCGAGTTCATAAGGTGCAACATCGTCGCGGCGTTCCGTCCTAGTCTGGTGACCAACCCGTCTACAGTGAGGCAATCCGGTCGCTGTTCGTGTGAGGGGATCAAGGTTATGCTGGGTTTGAATTTCTTCACATTCGGATTTATCCATCACTACTGAAATCTACCAAGTCCGTAAGTCGCCCCTCGCACGAACAGTGGTGGTGCCTCACAACGTGGAAAGACTTTGGCTCCTGTCCAGAATTTCCTCCAACATCACTATCTTTCCATCCTCCGCCAACTAAGAGTAATTTACAGCGATAACTTTATATCAACTAATCGTCCTCATAGATTGTTTCTCACCCGTCGCTCTTCGAGTCACTCAGATGGCCAGTTGCCGGGCTTTACAGGGATTAATGACGGAAAACCTTATATACGGGAAAGGACGTACGAAGTATCTCTGGTGCAGTTTCGCCCCTGTGGTGTCGATAAGTTCAATCTCTTCTGGAGTGAGCTCGGGTATGTTCTCAGTATCGAGGTATTCTCTGATACGTTCGGCTTTGGATGATGTGCTGCCAGAGATCATTCAGCACTTACTGAAAATTGAAACCGGATTGACTCACGTCACAACAAGCACGCCTTTCTGCTGCTGCCATTTTTGGAGCACCTGACCATCGGACACAGGGGATCCCCGAGTGGTTTCCAGGCGTACGCGGATTTTTTCGGTGACTGGGTCAAGAGGACCACCTTTGCCACGGGAAAGGGGTGTTAGGCCTGCATAGGATGAAGTTACGATGGCATGCTTTTCGTGGACTGCGAGGGTGGGTCCAAGAGCTTTCCATACATATGGGTGAGCTTCAACCTGTTCCAAGGCCAGTGAGAAACCGAATCGCGACTCGGAGAGAAATTATATATCTACCTGGTTTACAGCAGGGAGGATGGTGGCCACTTGAAGGATTTCCTTGAGGTGGTCTGCCGTGAAGTTCGAGACACCAATAGATCTGGTTAAGCCTGCCTCCTTGGCTTCCTCCATGCCTTTCCAGACTTCCTTGAGCTTGCCCACATGCTGCCTTGGTAAGTGAATCAAGTACAGATCTACGTATGTCACTCTGAGCTTCTTCAAGGACTCCTCCAGCGCGCTTTTGGGAGTTTCGCCCGATGCCAAGGTTGCTAGCTTCGTCGTGATGTACAATTCTGATCGTGGCTTTCCTGATGCGACGATCCCAGCGCCTAGCGTGTCCTCGTTCTGGTACATCTGTGCTCCATCAAGATGCGTGAATCCATTCTGAATGGAAACGGTAACGGCCTGTGTAGCATCCTTGGTGAATAACGCAGTGCCTGTTCCAAAGGCTATCCAAGGAACTTTGTTTCCGTCATTCAGAGCCAGCGTAGAGACAGGCATTCTGTGGGATGAGCAAAGGACGAGATGACGAATGGGGGCTATCAGCGGGTACAATCCTGCACCACTGCGCCGGCTTAAATATGAGCTCCCGATGCGGTTCAGGTGCGAAGCCATCGCTCGTGATCCTTGCGCGATATCGCAGTTAATCTAGCTATCCGAGTTCATGCGGCGGCGTTCCGTCCTTCCTTTGGAGTCTGGGCTCTGTAACATTCTTATCATGCAAGGATCACACCTTTCCCCTTCCCCGCTCACCGTAACCTTGTAAAAATATGATATGTACACCGTGAGTCCGTGACGTTCACGAGATCGGAAGCTAGCAGTGGACGGAATCAATCCGAGCCCGCCCTAAAGTCACATGTTAACCCGGAGAGTTCCCGCGTAGCCTCTTTCTCCATCTTTTAACAACTTCCAGGCGCTGGTCTACCACATGCTCGATTGTCCTACTACGTCTTTGACAATCCTTCATCTCTTGGTGCCTCAGAAAAAAGACTGCACGGTGCACCCTTTGGCCGATCATCCTAGTTTCTTCCGTGGGTGCCGTCGGTCACCTGGTGTACCGACATGATTCATCCGACTAGCTGGTATCTATATCCGAACGTTGTCTCGGCCAAAAAAAAATCATAACATTGTACTTTATCTACATACATCAATTGCATTTTTTTCCAGGCGATGGATCGTGTTGACACTCTAGCTAAAGCTTGTCTTCTAACAAACGTCTATGAAGACTGGCTGAGAAGATTGCCGTTGGCTAACTAGCAGTGGCGAGCGAAGTCGACGACGCGGTATGAATCATGGGTAGCTTCAGACAATCAACATACTATGGGGATGCCCAAAGTACCACCTTAAGACAAGTGCATGCTACATGCTACATCGAAACTGGTGGAACATCCAAACGTGCATTAATGATAAACAATGTATACCGTTCTTTTTATTAGATTATAGAACCCAATGTGGCCATGAGCAAGGCTCCAAACAGAAGCTACGCAAAACACGTTCGTATGTGGTAGAGTAACCACAACATAATGCAAGCCGGCTGATAAATACAAACGAATGTTATCGAGGTGAGCTGGCGATGATTAGAAGCGGGAAAGTCAGACGACATCTCGTGAACATTCGATGTCTAAAACAAGAATCTCTCTCCCCTCAGATTTCCGGCACGCCACTGTAGTACCCACCGGGCTGTACTGAATGGGTGGAATAATTGGTAGCGGGATAACTGGCAGTGGGACTGTGGACGTTGTTTGATGGTCCAGTCGTAACCATGGCAGGCGGGGGAGGAGTAGGGAATGTACTCGGATCAGACGGATCCTGGAATATTGTCAGAAACCAAAGTTTTTGTGAAGAATTCTTTCCACTTACATAGAGCCTGGGTTGTACCATTTGGGGAGCGAAAGAAGTGGTGTCATTAAAACCAGAGGGAGGAGGGGACGCCAGGCTAGCAGCATATTGGGCCGATGGCGGAATTTGAGAGCGTTTCTTCTTCATGAAGAAAAAGATGATAACTCCAGCGATCAATGCAACTCCGACGACACCACCGACGACACCTCCCGCGATAGCTCCGGTGTTTGAACTGCTACTCGAGGACGTGTTTGTTGGGCTAGAAGCTGATGGCGCGGCAGTAAGAGATGGCGAAGCACCAGTTGACGTTGCGACAAGAGAACCGGTGGATTGGACGTGAGTTGCGGTCGACTCGGGATTATCTGGGTGATCTGATGAGTGCTATATGCGGCGGCCACGAAAATGGTAACTTACCGCCAACAGACTGAGCAAGCGTTACATTGAACAGATCGCTTGTCTGGAAAGGAACCCTCAGCACAGTGTCAGCAGATGTCCGATGAAAATTATGCATACTGTCACGTCTTGAAACGCCCACTGTGGCACCGCAGTACCGCCTGGGATACCCGGAGAGAAGCTGTTGAGATGATAAACTCCATGAGAACTAGACAATGCGTAACAACATACACTCCTGGATAGATAGTCGTGCAATTGAAGTCCCATACGCTCCAACTGACGGGGAAAGATGAGGACGGGTAAATGGCTTTCGGCGGGGACATACATTACCTGATAATTGTGCGGTTCTGGCAGAGACCACAAGCACTTATGGTGTTGTACGTGACAGAGCTACATTGACATGGATTTTGTTCGCTGGCATAAGGACCGGTATAGTGAGTTCCGGTCGGGAGAGGATCGACAGTAAATTCTGACGGAAGATGAGAGCTCTGAAGGAGAGGTTGACATAATAGAAAAGAAACGTACGGCCACCATTACAGGCACCTTGCAGATACGCCGCGATAGTACAAGGGTCCTGGTTGTTGCTGTTGTCCATCTAGTCATCGAACACTTTGAGAGTGAAACACCCCGTCTAGGGCAGAGCGACTTACCCAACTGAACGAGGATAGACAAACAGCAGTCGAGGTTTGAGCTCGAATCCCTACGGGACCCACGGAAAGCAAACCAGTAGTAAGGAATGCGAGCGACGACCAGCCTATATGTAGTGCCATGGTGAAGCAAAAAGAGAGAAAAGAAGCAAAGTTTTCACCTCATGACGACCCTTATATTAAAGTGAGGGGTCCGCCAGGGCCAGGAATGGTGTCATGTTACAGCATCATCAGCGCGCGGCCCGCAATTGCTGTGCACAAGTTCGCCGAGGATCTAGATAATCAAGATAGAAGGATGTCGAGCTGAGACTGTGTAAATGCGAATAAGAATGCACTTGGAAGCAGAGCGAGATTGAGATGATGAGTCGGGATGAACGCGAGGCGTAGTAATATTATAGCCAGGTCCCGCTTGACATATATCCAAAAGGGGAAATGCGCGATGTCAAATTTGCCGTCGGATCGCCCACCGTGGAAAAGAATGAGCTAATAACTGTACAGTAGTTCTCCGCCACCGCATTCCTGTCACTGGTAACTGTCAACTTCAACACTCCCCATGGCTCCCTCAACAACGTGAGTACCAGAATTTTGTAACGACTGCTTGACACTGAAAATAGGACCCAAGCGTCCCCTCGGTCACGGTCAGTGAAAAACCGGTCTTCACAACCGACGCGATCTGACTCCCATCGCAGGACATCCAAGTTCCGGAGACCCTTCTCAAAAAGCGCAAGCAAAACGAAAAGGTTGTGCAAGAGCGCCTTGCTGCCGCTGCCGCTGCACGCAAGGTGAGTACAAGAAATCATTGCTTTTACTCTCTTTTATGATGTATATCATTCAATACATCGTGGCTAGTGGTTTATTCTACGATGCTGCCTTAAATTAACCATCTTTCGGGACTGATTTTTCCACTTTGAATTACCGTCTGCCCATATGGATCGTCAACCTAACACTCCACACAGGCGGCACACGCAAAACGCAAGGTCATCTTCAAGCGGGCGGAGTCTTACGTGAAGGAGTACCTCGCAAAGGAGCAGGACGAAATCCGGCTGAAGAGGGCTGCACGCACATCTGGCGACTTCTACGTCCCTGCCGAACCCAAAGTTTACTTCGTCGTCCGTATTCGTGGTATCAATGGAATCGCACCAAAACCCCGCAAGATTCTTCAACTACTCCGTCTCCTTCAAATCAACAACGGTGTATTTGTCAAGGTGACCAAGGCAACGCAGCAGATGCTGCGGTTGGTGGAGCCTTTTGTCGCCTATGGGTTGGTTTTATTTCGACGCTATCGTGTTACTTTTGTTGATGGAAAGCGTCAGGGAGCCCAACCTGAAATCAATCCGAGAACTGATCTACAAGCGTGGATACGGCAAGGTCGACAAGCAACGCATTCCCCTTACTAACAACGCTATCATCGAGGAGAAGCTTGGCAAGTATGATATCCTCTGCATTGAGGACCTTGTCCACGAAATCGCCACTACTGGACCAAACTTCAAGCAGGTCAGTACATTGACTGCTGAAATTGATCTTTTTCTCACTTCGTTCTATGGTAGGCATCCAACTTCCTTTGGCCCTTCAAGCTCTCGAACCCTACTGGTGGCTGGAGGACACGGAAATTCAAGCACTTCGTCCAGGGTGGTGACTTTGGTGACCGGGAGTCCAACATCAACAAGCTCATCCGGCAAATGAACTAAGCGTGTTACCCTGTTGTACGCGGTCATAATTTGCGTTGTTGTAGGGGAGTGGGCGGGCAGCCGCGCCGTGTAGTTGGGAGGATGTCGTTCTGTATGAGGGTATGCCTGGCATGAATTCACATCAACTTGCATATGCACCTTGTGTCAAAAACGCGTATGAATTCTTTATTTCCGTTCATCCAAGAACGCGTGGACAATCCCAAGTGCACCGTTGACGGTCAGATGTGACGAATGACGGTCTCCGAATGGCCCCGCAGAAGACAACTCCAGAGGACAATCCGCCAGTACGACAGGTCAACAACATCTTGCAGAATCTCAGGTTTGGGTTTGGTCGTCCTTCACTGCTTGGATATATCTCACAGAACCTACAGAGGCGAGCACTTTAGACACGCACGGAACGTACAGGGCAAGCCTGTATTCAGCAGCTCGCTCTCGTCTCATGCCCATAACCAACCTACGTTACCGTTCGACCTCATCTACCCCGCACAAGCCCCAGAAACCAGTCGTTCCTGGGTCCCCGGGCCCAGTCCCCCCAGGAGCTGGCGATCACCCACAACCTTACCCACCGAGGTCAAGAGCGAGCCCGCTACCAACACCCCCGCATGGCGAGAACGCGCCCTCTCCCTTCTATTCTCTCCCGACGCCACACCCTCATCTTCATCCGACAGCGCTCCCTCTCGTTCTCGCCCAATCCCACAGTTGACGCTGCTCTGTCTCCAGCTCATCCGAGCGACTTGCCCAGGGACAGATCTCGCCGCCGTCGTCCCTTTCATCCCACCTCACCTCCGCCGTGCCCTCATTCGCTACACCGCGATCCACGCACCACTGTCCCAGATCGAGCTCGATGCGCTCTGTGGAGGAACCACCCACGTCGACACAGAGCTCATCGTCGTCGGACCGCACAATACCCTCCTCGTGAGCGCGTTCCGGAGACACGTCCACACCACCGACGATCACCTGCGTTCGGAACGCACACACAGTGACAGTGACAGCGAAGCCAGCGAATCGTGGGACGCCGACGCCGTGCAAACCCAAGACGACGAACCGCTCGCATTGTGTTCGCTCGCTGTCCTCTCGAGCCCTCTGAGCGCCGCCACCATGCTCGCGTTCCCGCCGACGATCACCCATCTCGCACTGATCAATATACCACATCGAATCCCGTTGCCACGATTGCCGACGATCTGTCCGCTTGTCGTCCTTTTGGACTTGTCCTACAATGCGTGGTTGCACGCTTTCAGGCTCAGGGGACCGCCGATGCTGGAGGAAGTAGAATGGGGCAAATTGCGAAGATTAGAGGTACTTGGACTAAGAGAGTGTCCGGTCACTCCGAAGCTACTGCTCGAGCTGAATAGAGGCCGATGGGAGGACGTCAGAATCATCCAATAGATGGGTGGATGGGATTACATAAATTATGGCGAGTTCGCGAATGCACATCGTCATCCACTCGGACAGCACCATGGACAACTTGGAAGGCATGATATTAGCTTTTCACTTAGTAATGTAACACTATATCCGAGATACAAATGGGTACGACTTGGACGATGCTAATGTTCAATGGTTATGTGATAAGACAATGATCGATTGTTGGAGAGTGACAAGAACCAGCGTGCCAGAAAATTAAAGACAGTGGGCCAAATTCATGTTCTTGTGTTCAAAAAGAGTTGCAAGTCGAAAGGTCGAGCCTATCATTGGCCTGCGTCAAGGCGAAATTTCGATCTAATCACACAGACAAAACTCACGTCGTGGGAAGGCTCTTTCTCGAGTTCGCTGGTACCCTGCGGGCCCGTGTTGAGAGGGAGAGAAACCCCGCTCAGTCGGTGAGTAGCAGGGACTTTGACCCGTAGTTCATGTAACATGGCCCATACACAATGCGTATATCGGACTGCGAGTTCCAGATACGAAACCGACGGCATATTGGTGTGATCTGCAAACGCGTAAGTCATTCAAAGCGCGTCGACATGTAAAACGACAAACGTAATATAGCACTGTTGATCTGCTCCGCGACGCGATCGCGTCTTTCTTGGTGTAGATATTTCGCCATCGGACTGTTTTCTGGAAAGGTGTATGCAAGCAGCCCTCCAACGTTTGAGAGTTCCTTGAGATAGATGGCGCGATCTTCCGACTTCTGAAGGGCGTTGACGGTCGCGTATAGATTCTGTACACAAATCAATAATTCCGATTGGTGGTTTTCTTCGTCCTTTGGGTCGCGCTTTATGGGAAATGCCGCGACCATTGCAACGTCCGAGTCCGGGGAGGTAGGACTCTCCGTGCTCCGCGTTGGCGGAGTATACGCGAGTGGGACTGTACGACACGCCTCGATGAATGCCAGGATGCGGAGATTGAGCGAGAGATGAGTCGGGGTTACAGTTTCCGCGATATACTCAAACCGTGACGGATTCACGTTCTCATCTGTGATCTCCATCTGGTCGTCACCATCGTCCTCTGCGAGCACTTTGGGAAAATATCGATTCAGGAGGTCTGTTGCCTCCTGGATGTTTCCCGAGAGGATCTCGAGTTGGATGCCTTTGTTAAAAAGAGAGGCGCGAATTGTAATCATCATTTGGTTTCGAGTTTTGGAACGACGTACGCTGTCGTAGGAGAATATTCCTGACTACCTCGGCACTCAACTCTACCGACGAAATGGTACCCAGCCCATCTCGTGCGTCGGTTCGGTCATGGATCTCGTCGCCGTCTTTGTCAAGATGTCCAATAGCACTGTCCTTTGCAAACGCCTCTGCGGTCTTGAGGTAACAGTTGTGACATAGGTAGTTGAAGACGAGGTTACGCTGCAATGTCAGGGATCATCAATCGGAGGCCAAAAGCAGACAACAGAATGACCATACGAGCTGGTCTGGGTACGGTTCAGCGAGAGTTTGGTTCCTCGCGGGGTCAGCGCTTCCATCGCCAAATTGTCTCCCTTTGCTGGTCACGGTGGGCATCGTCGAGGATGGGACAAAAACAAGTTGTGGAGGGGCTCGACGGTTAATCCGGTGGCACGTGCTCTATACGCTTAGCCGTCTGACACAAATTATCGAGTCCACGATATACAGCAGTAAGTATCGCTGGAGCCTGGAGACCACCGTAAAGCCGCTCGCCCGCTTCAACTCCGGCTCTGCGAACGTGGCGCCGCAACACTGTCTGCATGAGCACGCGTCGCCGCAAGCGTATCTCCTCGCAACAACCCAGCCGTCTCTTCCGCAAATGCCGCACTCCGTACAAGAGAATTCCCTCGACTCCGAATAAAGCTCCTTCGAGGATGCTTGCCTTTGTAAATGAATGACTGGGACACGATGGTGATATCGAAAAAAAAGGTCCCACCACTACCAAGTAGATATCTACTCAAAGGGGAAAAGGTGTGATCAAAGGGAAGCGATGAGCTCGAATGGGAACTACGCACGGGAGGCTCTCACGATAGAATTCAGTCGATGCGGGTGGTGGGAGAAGGGCTTCGCGAGATGTGACGATGGACAGCACATAGAAGAAGTTGCCGAGAAAAGCGAAGATAAAAAGATATATCGAAAGGCCCTATCATGATACGGATCAGAATCAGTCATCCTGAACCGGGGAATGATTTGTTGTACCTCAACAGACTTCCTGACGTACTAAAGACACCGTCAATGTTATAGCGAACGACTCTGAAGCACATGTACGACTCACATTCTTCCATATTTGCGGTAGTCGTGATGTCAGATAAAGAGTGGTGCATAGCCAAGCAAATATACGTCCTACGATGCGATCGTAAGACATGTCTTCGTCGGGCTGTCGTTGCTGGTTGAACAGAGTGTCGTTCGGAAGCACAGGTAGCTTCACGTTGACAGAGGAAGGCGGTGAGTCCGTAAGGTGATTAGGCAGATTTCCAACGACAGGCAATCCAGTCACCAGCGAAAGCTCCAGGTTAGAGGTTGGTATGAGTACCGCCCCAGTCTTCAGCCCTCTTCCAACCACTGGTCGTGAATTGTCCACATATCTTCCAATGCCAAAGAGCATACCCATGCCGAGCATAACCATGCCAAGACTCCTCCGACTAGCTTTTGAAGCGTTCCTCCTCTCTGGTTCGACCACCTGCTCCTCGGGTAGATCTTCTGCTTCTGCGTCGCGTCGCAGCGGCCTCCCTCTCGCAAGGAGCGCAGCTGTAGACGCAGAAGTCTGACGGAGCGTCGTCGGTACTACAGGCGACATGTGACGTTTCGAAGAGACACCAGGTGGATGTTCGTGCCTCTCCTGGCTCCACGACACTCTCTTCCTCTGTCCGCCCTCGGACAGAAAACTTTCCGAAAGCGCAGAGAGCACAGCGTCGCTTACCTCGTCCTGAGGTTCCGCGGACGGGTGTGGGGCAATGGAGTACTCATCGATGGAAGGTTCTCGACCAAGTTTCCTCGAACGACGGTACTCTGGGTGGGTGTCTGAATGGGCGGCGAGTGCGGCTGCTGTGGCTATATTGCCTGCTGTAGCGGATATGGTGCGGTAATGTGATGCATCGACGGATAGTCGCCGAGCAGAGGATGTAGTACGGGAACGCGTGTGCGGATAGCTAACAATCTTAGTACCGCCGCCAAAGTAAAAGTACTGCCATAGCAGACAGCAGTCTACTAAACAGAAATACGTCGCAAGATATGTCTATTCGAATGATCACCATCGATGAGGAGGTTTGGAAGGACTAGGCTCACCTGGAAGGGTAACTGATGTGTGAGAATGCACCCAATCAAGTTGGAAGCATCCCCTGCGAAGACAGGTCAATCCCTGGCGAACGTGGTGGCACAATTATGGCGTACCGAGCATCCAGTTGAACAGGAAGGGAAGCGCAAGACTTTCGCAAGATTGCTGCTTTATGTTCTCTAAAATTTGTCTTGCGGACCGCGCGAGGGTGTCAGATAACGTTCTCGGCGAGTCTTATGGCGCAATCGTGAACTCACGGGAACTGTGCACCCAACCAACAGCACATCGAAGTATAGCCGAGGACGTCGCTGAAGGACTCGATAAGAAACATTGTTAGGGTGTGTCGTGTGTGTTTGAGAGTGAGCAGAGCTAGACAGTACGGGAGGATATCGGTGCGGGGTATGTTCACAGTGCTGTCCAAGTGGGGACAACCCAGCCCAACTACCAGTATAAGTTAGCGGGAATGTTAGTTAACCCGGGTCCACCATTTTCGGCTCACTTCCGAGTCCGGGCCCTGCCACGGACGCTTTTTGATAATGACCACACAGCAAATTGGACATGTGGACTTTCACCACCGCATGAGAACACTGGTCGCGCGACCAAATCACAGTATTAGAGTACAAACGCTATCACCATCAGTACTTGATGTCGTATAACAACATGTTCCCGGACAAGACCAATTGTATACAGTGATGTACTCGTTCATGACATTTTGAGCCATCCCCGACACTCTTTCGAATCACATCTACAATCTCCTTCCTTTGCTGGCCGCTTCCCCTTTTTGTTTTCTTCTGCGTAAGGATGATAGTCAATCGTAAGCTCCGTGCCTGCTGGGATATCGGTGGATGCTACAAATGCGACATATGGCATGTTCACCTGCGACCAAAGGTCAGTGAACGACAACTTGCCCTAAAGGACTGACTTACGTATGGGATTGTATCGTATACTACACAGTAAACCTCTGAGTTCGGACTGCATGAATGGCTAGCGGGGATAATTTAGCAGGACACAACGATGGGCAGGTCAATCACCTACTTTACGAATCGCGTCCAGTTACCTCCAACGACTGTCAATTCATGCCGGAAATCACAGTCGTCATTGAATGCTTACCATACTCGTAAGAATCCACGGTGTATTTCCCCCCCAGGTTCTCCGAGTTTCTGACCTCGGTGCTGTCGAGGTCGAATAAGTACCCCTGATGTTCCTCAGGCAACCCATCTACTTCATCCCTCCGACTGGTATCGTTCAGCTCGAGCTCAACTTTATATGGTCACATATACCTACATCAGCATTCTGCGAGAACGAAGAGCTACGTTAGCCCCAGTGTGGCAAGCCGAAATGCAATATTACCCTGTGTAGGTGCCAAGAACCTTCCCCCGGGGAATGTCGTCCAGAGCACGCACGCCCCACCCATATCGGTTCGTGTTAAAAATTTCGATACCGATGTTGCGGGGATGTTGGGCGACACGATTTCCGCAGTGGCGATCGCACTCGCAGTGCTGACAGTCATTGAGATATTGAGTAAAATGAAGCATGGGCTTGTTAAGCCAAACCTTGTTACACTCGATGACTTCTACACCTCGTGGGATTTCAAAGGTGAATAAGCCCTGCACCCTTCTTTCAGCAGTGATTCCAGGGGAGCTCATGACGAAATTACCCCAGAGTAGGCAGAGAACTTGCTTCTTAGATCATAGATTTCGGACGAATCCCGGCAAGAGCAATTTGAAGTGTCGGAACAGGTGGTACAATCACACCTCGTAAAGGCACCCCGGGATACATTAAAAATATCTTGCAGAACCTCGTCGCTGCAAAATAGAGGTGAACACGTCACTCTTGTAAGGAGTAAACACACCGGAAAGCATAGCCTTTTTCCAAGTATTTAAACTTCCGAAGGTTACGTGGGAAATCACCATCATAGATATCGGGGGATATGCGAACCGTCGCAGCCATCGCTGCTTTTGCTGCTTTATTCCACGTTGATGAGATACGCCCTCGTCTAGCATATAAAGTCAGGTGAAGCGCCACATGCGCGGGGGATGTGCTCACACTGTTGGCTGAGAGACGATGACAGAGGGAAGTGTACTCCGTGCAATCTCGAGCTCCCTAGAGGACCCGGCCGAACTAGGTATCAATGCCATCGTTCCTTTGCGCGCAAATGTTGAAGGGGTTGCTGTAGCTGATCTAGGGGAGGAGGAGACCGGGGTGCTATTAATCTGTAGGCGACTGCGACCCCGTTTAAGTGGAGGCCCAGAGGAGATGGACTGATCACGCGAGGAAACAGTCAATGCCGGAGACGATCTTTTGCTCCAGCGTGAGGGGGACGAAAGAGCAGCAGATACACCCGCCGAGGACCCAGGAGCGGATGTTGGGTTAACTCGCCTCACCCTAAGTTTCGAGTTTGCCCCCCCTCTCTCCGGTTCTTGCAGCCTCCCATAGGCCGCCTCTATCTCTGCGTCCCAATTAGCGGTCGACGTCGGACCTGCGCGACGCTTCTTTTCTAACTTTTCGTCGTATGCCTGCTTGCGGTGATTAGTGAGACGCTTGTGAACGGCATCATCCGGCCACGGGACTTCCATGTCGAGGGAGAGATCAGTACGAGTACCGCGCATGCGTTTCTGTCTTCGATTCCATCGCCTTATGAGCTCGGTCCTCTCAAAATTTTCCGTTACCCAAGTGGTGTTTGAACCATCCCGACGGTGCCAGTTGTCCCATCTCACCTATATAGCATGAAGCACAAAGGTAAGCAGGATGGGGCGAGGTAGATGATACATGTGGACATACTTCATACCTTGAGGTGCCATCGAGGCGTATCTCTTCGCCGACAACGGCCTTGACCGGCCATTCACCGTCTTCGTTGCCGCCTGAAGCATCGCTCCACGATTCCTCCGGTGAAGGAGATGGTTGCCACATGCGTTCCTCGGACGCCATCATTCATAGCAGTACTAAACATCACTCGTTCGGTTGCCATAAGTGGCAGAGTGGCGACGGAGTTTGGAACTAGGTGTAATCCCAACATTATGGGCGTACTAGTTTGTTCCACTGCTCATCATCCCCGACCACGCACAGAGGAACTGTTAGAACAGCTTGAACAAAATAACGACTTCATCAAAGCATACGAAGACATCTGCTGTGGAGATGCCTACCTCAAGGTTGTTCGTGAACAGAAGATCAAACCCGACGACACACTCCTTGTGTTCTCAATCAGTTACATATTCGAAAGCAAGGAGTACAGCTAACGTGAACATTGTATTCAATATTCACGGCCTGTGAAATTTGTCCACGGTACGTAGAAGTGACATGACACGCATTGATGCTTCCCCGAAATAACAGGCACTTACCTATAATCATTGAAAGTGCACATCATCATGGAGCGCCCCGGGTAGGGAATAGCACGGGTACGGGTCACGCATTTGTGACCCGTAACAAACTGTACCCTTCGCACTCGCCCTTGCCCTCGCGTCTCCCTCACCCTCGTATCGCCCTCGTGTCACACTGGCCCTCGTCCTCATGTGCAAGCGCGTTCCCGTTCGCGTTTGCATGCGAGCGCCTCGCCGTTTCAGTACGGTATATATATCAAATCCGCGGGTAGACCTGTGCTATTCCCCGTGGAGGGGAAACAGATTAGATCGCGCTCAAACCTTGTATACGCCAGGTGACCGATTTGAGGCTGTCAACCCTAAATTCACGAGATCTCGTGTATGCAGGCAAGGCGCCTCACTCCTTAGGCAAGTTTCGGAACTGCTACTCCGAATCAAAACATGCGGCGTCAACCTGTGTGACGCGAAGACTCTGGGTCATCAATGAATCCATACTCGCCTAGGTAAATTATGTTTGCGTTGTCTGCGTCCATATAAGCCGTTTGTCGAGAACGGGCTAAACAGTACACTCGTTTGACCTCTTCGTTCCCTCCCCTTTTCTGCCTCGACGGTGTCCTAGCGTGTCCAGCATCCTCGCGAGACTTGTGCTGATCATCAGTGCTACTCTTGCGCTCCATGTGTCCATGATGAAACCGAATCCACCACCAAGCAAGATCGACCGTAAGGCGATCTCGAGCCTCAAAGAACCTACACCGGCCGTTTATGGTTGTGCATCATTTCCACACTGAATCTGCGCTCGCACATTGACAGTGCGGAGTCATCGTCACTTTCGTCCCCTACTTGAACGAGACAACGTGGACGGCAGGGACAGTCGTGATGGCCTCTCGGATGATGGGTGTGGCGCGTAAAGGTGTGGATATGCGAGAGACAGTACGAGCGGCGCATGCGCGGGGACCGTGTCGTTGGATGACGGCGGCGATGTAGTCTAGAAGGGGATCGAATGCGGGTGGAATGAACATGTTGGTCGCGGTGGGGTGTTCACGACTGGAGTACGGTGGACATGGCGTTTAGACCCATCGTCGAGCCCATGAGGGCGTTGAGCATGTCGGCCTACTTTGCAAGCGTTTGCTCGTCGTTGGACAGTTTGGTGCTCACCGTGGGCCGTGTCCAGATCCAGGCGACAGCGGGTGTCGGGGATATAATTCTGATGGTGCTCTGCAAGGTGTGGCAGTGTCAGTCTTATTATAACGCGTCTCTCTTCTTCGTCATGCTCAAGCGGACACCGACGACGGCGGATGGACGCGTCGTGGATCGTCTGCAAGAAAGCACTCGCGTCTACAAACCGTTCAAGCCACCCACAGTCTTGGTATCCACAGAACGTGTTCAGCCGGCTCGTAAACGCAAGCGCGTCTCATACAAAGAATCTCAGGGGGACGAGAACGACTCTGATTCGGACGATGCGCGGAAGAAGAAAAAGAAAAAGGACAAGGACAGGGATGGCACTTTCAACGAGGAAGAACTCAAGGCTGCCATCAAGACATTCCCGGTGTACAAACCAAAGCCGTTCGAAATGACAGTACGCAGGTTCTCGATGCCGACTATGACAAACAAGAGTGGTGAAGTCGTAGCCCTGATCCCAACGGGTGTGTCTCTGGGTATACGACCCCAGGCGAAGATTATTCCCCGGCCATTACACGACCCAATGGAGGACCACGCCATCGTGTTATATGATCCGACCATAGATGATCGAGAGACTGACGAAGAAAAGAACGCGAGGGAGAAGGAGGAAGCCAAAGAACGCGCAATCAAGGAGGCGCAGGAAAAGACGGCTGGCATGTATAATCCTCACAAGAGTCTGCGCGCTCTCTTGGGCGAAGGCAAAGACAAGAAGGAGACTATTCCAAAAGTACCTGTTGTAATCGATCCTCGCCTTTCCAAAGTTCTTCGTCCACATCAAATCGAGGGTGTGAAGGTAAGCATACATGGCTTATCCTTCATTGACGCTCATGTGTGGGTTCATAGTTTTTGTATAAATGCGCAACAGGAATGATGGTCGACAATCAATACGGCTGCATCATGGCGGATGAGATGGGTCTTGGAAAAACCCTTCAATGCATCGCGCTTCTTTGGACTTTAGTCAAACAGTCTCCGCATGCTGGAAAGCCGACCATCGAGAAGTGCATCATAGCGTGTCCGTCCAGTTTAGTCAAGAACTGGGCCAACGAGCTAGGCATGTTGTCTCCTTTGCGTTGATCCAGCTGCGTTGCCAATAGTGTCTTAGTGAAGTGGTTGGGAAAGGATGCAATTTCCGCGCTAGCAGTTGATGGCAAGGGCGGAAAATCCGAACTACTGGCGAAAGTCGGGAGATGGGTAGAGGCCAGAGGTCGCAACGTTACACAACCAGGTTTGTTCTTGTCCCCTGATGGAGTTGCCGCTCATGAACACATTATTCGACCACAATAAAGTGATGATCGTGTCGTACGAAACCCTTCGGACGTTATCAACTCACCTCGCCAACTGTAGTATCGGTCTGCTGCTCTGCGACGAGGGACACAGACTCAAGAATTCTGGTCTGTGCCCCTTGCTTCACTTGACACGCCCGTCGAGAGAGTTGCTGCTGACCATGGATATTCGCCTTCCCTTGATGCAGACTCCCTTACATTCCAGTCCCTTAATGCACTCAATGTCAAACGGCGCGTTATATTAACGGGTACGCCCATCCAGGTATCTGTTTACCCTTGTTCCTGGCGCATATACGCGTCCTGCCGTCCAGTACTAATGCTTCTACGCCTACATCTTGGTTTAGAATGATCTCTCAGAGTACTTCTCGCTTCTTAATTTTGCCAACCCCAATTTCCTGGGTACGCGCGAAAACTTCAGGAAAAACTTCGAGAACGCTATTATCCGAGGTCGCGATGCAAGTTCATCGGCCGAGGTGCAGGCCGAATCCGAAAGGAAGCTCAAGGAGCTTGGTGGGCTTGTGACGAAATTCATCATCCGGCGTACCAATGATCTATTGTCAAAGTATCGTGTGTACCCTTCCTTGCTATTGGAAGCCGGCGAATCAAATACTGACTTACAAATTTGTATGTAGTACCTGTCAAGTACGAACACGTCGTGTTTTGCAAACTATCCTCCTTTCAATTGTCCCTATATCGCCTCTTTATTTCATCTCCAGAAATCAAGGCCCTGCTACGTGGTGTTGATTCACAACCTCTGAAAGCCATCAATATCTTGAAGAAATTATGTAATCACCCTGAATTACTCAACCTGCCAGACGATCTCAGAGGTTCGGAAGCACTCATTCCCGAGGGATTCGTGGGAGCTTCAGGAGGTAGAAGCGGCGGTAGTGGTAGGATTCGAGGGAGGAACCAGGACAGCGTAAGATGTGACTGGGGAGGCAAGTTTATCGTCTTGGAGAGGTGATTGCCTCTTCTCTGTGCTCCTTGTTTGATTCTCATTGAAGTACCGCTGATTGCATTCACCATTTCACAGGTTCCTGCACCAAATCAAGACGACTACGAATGACAAGATCGTGCTTATTAGTAATTATACCCAGACGCTCGACCTATTTGAGAAGCTGTGTCGAAATAAAAAGTGCGTCACGTCAAGTTCTTTGCCCATTCAATATTTTTTCATATCGTGCGCAAGGTATGGATTTTTCCGCTTAGATGGGACCATGACGATTACGAAGCGTCAAAAACTCGTTGATCAATTTAATGACCCCAACGGAAAGGAGTTCATCTTCTTGCTCAGTTCAAAAGCTGGTGGATGCGGTATCAATCTTATTGGAGCGAACCGATTGATTCTGTTTGATCCTGGTATGTGCGCCCCTCGTCATATACCAAGCAAGTAACGAACGAGACTGGTTTTGAGATTGGAACCCAGCTGCTGACCAACAAGCTCTTGCCCGTGTGTGGCGTGATGGGCAGAAGAAAGAGTGTATGCCAAGCGTTAACATGCTTTCGAGGCCTTATGATTGACCTATACGCAGGCTTCGTCTACCGATTTATTTCCACCGGAACCATCGAAGAGAAGATCTTCCAACGACAAGCCTCCAAGCAGGCACTGTCCTCCGCAGTGGTAGATGAGAAAGAGGATGCAGAGAGACATTTCTCGGTCGAGTCCCTCCGACAGCTCTTCACGTTCAATGAGCACACGATTTGTGATACGCATGACACGTTCAAATGCAAGCGATGCAAGAACGGGAAGCAGGTCATCAAGAGTAGCGCCTTGTTATATGGAGACGCGAGCACGTAGGTGTCTTGGAGCCAAC
Organism: Boletus smithii; assembly: GCA_038092715.1. Taxonomy (NCBI): domain Eukaryota; kingdom Fungi; phylum Basidiomycota; class Agaricomycetes; order Boletales; family Boletaceae; genus Boletus; species Boletus smithii. The sequence continues at coordinate 17,365 of JBBPQT010000056.1, read as the reverse complement.
GACTAGCTCAGGAAGCTGACCGAAATCGATTCTAGCTGGAATCATTTTACGAACGTAGAGTTGGAAGGCAACCATGATGACCTTCTTCGAGCAGAGGTCGATTTTCCCGAAGTTTCCTTTGTCTTCCAGTACATTAGCCATTAAACTGCATACTTCCACCTGGGACGTTAACGGACTAGATACGTTCTGCACTAATTGTAGCCTCATGTATATTGCAATCAAAACACAATCAAACTGGGCCGAGCTTTAAATATTTAAATATTTATTTAGTCTAGAACTTAAATAAGCAAAAGGGTGGCTAAAGTTCACACGATTTGTTCGACGTTCTCTGAGATGTCGAGCAGAGCGGGAGGATTGTACGGTGGAATTCAATTTTCTTCGGGTGCAACGCTCAGCTTCTCTTCCTCCTCTGCTCCTGCTCCTGCTCCTGCTCCTGCGCCCACACCCGTTCAAACGCAATCCAACGAAAAAAATCAAGTTTCCAATGCTCCACCACAGGCGCCCGACGCGCCAGCGAGCACCAGCGTCGAGGAAGGAGCTGCGACTTCAGTAGGATCTGGATCAGGGTCGGTGGCAGGAAAATCTACAGCCGGTATCTCCCCCTCTCCTGCACCTTGATATGTACAGCCAAAATATTGACCGTGTCGCAATCATGACCATTTTCGCGCTGCCGCATCTGCCCAACCCCTCAGGATGGTCCGCCGCGCTCGCTTTTGCACCCGTTCGTAGGACACAAACAAAGCCGAAACAGGCTGCCACGAGGTTGCCCCCAGGAGCGACGACCCTACCGGTTTCAGCGACTTCTGTGCCTCCGCCGATAATGGGCGTCCCAGCCAGCTCGAATGCAACTGTCTCAGCCACTGCTGTCGTGTTCGCTCCACCTGAACTGGTCGCGCCTGCAAATGATCAAGTAGATGTCAAGGATGAACCCAACACCAACACTGGATGGCGAAAGAAGGAAGGATGGGGCAAAAAAGTGAAGCCTCCGTCGATGGTCCTCGATGAAGATGTCAACGGCTTCAAGTCCCATCAAAAACGCAAGGGGCCTGGTGGCGGTGGTGGTGGGAAGAAGGGGAGGAAGGTGAGCACAGAATCGAGATGGTCTTCACATCTAATCGGTTGTGTCCAGAACAAAAATGCGCAGCCCGTTGCCGTTTGGGATCCCACGGAACCGTATGACCCACTCAAACCGAACGATTACAACGAATACAAGCTCTGGAAGCAACGTGACCGCATTGAACGAGCTGCAGAACGAGCTGCTGAGAGGAAGCGTGCGCGCGACGTCAGAGACAGGGGTAGTGACCAAACCGATTCAGGCAGTGAAGATGAACGACCTCGCAAGACTGGTCTGTTAACCGTTTCTGATAACTTTCACATCATTTTTATGACGATTATTCAGGGAGATTCGATGACCATACTACGTTTGACCGGTGGTCTCGCGCGGATGATGATCGCCCACGTGGCACTGGGTCTACAGACGCTCCCCTAGCCACTGTGGATCGTAATATGTCGGGCGAGGATGCATATATGCGACGTCTGGCGATGTCCCAAGGTGCAGCCCCTGCACCAGTTCATGTAGACCGAGATATGTCTGGGGAGGAGGCGTATCAACGACGCTTAGCTTTGGCTGCTGGATGCCAGCCCGCTCAAACCGCAGCCCCGCCGGCATCTCAGTCCACCGATGGCGCAGATCTCGACATGGCCCCTGGAAACGACGTGGTTCAACCACTAGCAGCCTCGGTAGAACGTGCGGAGACAGGAGACGAGGCTTACCAACGTCGTCTTGCCATGAGCCAGGGTCTCCGACCCACCGCACCCCCGTTCATTCCTCCACCAATGCCCCCTAGTATCGCTGAACCTCCGTCCCCTCCGCGTTTGGCATACAACCCATTTGCTCCACCTGCCAACGTCCCACCTCCTCCGGGACAACTTCCGAGTGGATTCGAAGACAAAGTAAAGACTGCTGCTAATATCGCTGCGAAGTTGAGTGCACTAGCTGCTGCCGCGGGTGCAACCTCCGCCGGGTCTGGTGACTCTGGGACCAACTCTCCCGCTCCACCCCCACTTTTGGAGGAAGAGGGTGTACCTAAAAGGTCAGCCTTACCGAACACCAGAGTTTTCGGGTAACTCAAAACACGCTGATTTATAGGCCTGATCCCCATGGTTTTGCTGCTCGTATCATGGCGAAATGGGGCCATAAAGAGGGTCAAGGTCTGGGAGCGGACGGTTCGGGCATTGTCAACGCACTCACCGTTGAACAAATCAAACAAGCCAAGAATGGGAAAGGGAACAAAAAGGCTGTGGCACAAGCTCAGGGCAAACCAGCAATCGGCTCCAAGATGGGAAGGATCGTCAATGATAATGAAGATGCCAGAACACGCGAGGACCGCGAGCGATTTGGTGATCCCAGTCGGGTGGTCGTACTCACGAATATGGTGGACCCTGAAGACGTTGATGACGGCGATCTGCGAGACGAGATTGGTGCGTTTGATCGACGTATCATATGATCAGCGTAGGGCTGACATCGAGTCTTGTAGGTGATGAATGCTCAAAGAACGGGACCGTTGAGCGGGTCATTGTCCATCTCTGTTATCCACCTCCTTCGAATCCCGAAGAGGTGGTACGCATATTCGTACTATTTGCCGGGCCGTCGGGAGCGTGGAAGACTGTGAGAGAGATGGACGGAAGGTATTTTGGTGGAAGAGCTGTGCGAGCGAGATATTTTTCCGAAGCGTTGTTTCTTCAACATGATCTAGACTCTGCTCTGCCGTGAGCTTTTTGTGTCCCACCTGTCTATAGTTGGTCTCGTCAGGTTATTGATAATGTTGAATGTTGGTCTACCACTAGTTGGATGATTGCTGCCGCGGTGCATGAGCGGGGGGAGGTCTGACATCTCAAGCTCGCTTTGAGTCGTGTCCTCCAGACGGACAGATTCAACTCGAGAATGTCCTTCCGAAACCAACAACCAGAACGATACCTTTGGGAGAGAACCGTCTTTTCCCTGTCCGACCACAATGGTCCAAGGGCAAAACTTATCCGCGTCATTCCGACAACATCATTACGACAAAGAAGATGACCAATGGTCGAGGGTCACGATGCAATGAATCACTAGCACTTCTCATGAAAAAACTTACCTCCAGCCTCCAGTCAATCAAACCAGTTACATATAACCGTGACTTTCCCGCATAAAAAGAAAAAGAAAACATCATCACAATCCACTTGTATAAATCAAAAGGAGTTGATAAACAAGAATGCGCCAAGCGATCATACTGTTCTATAACGCACTAGCGGTCTTGTAACCGTTCCAAAAACAAAAGATCCAATGATCACGAGAAAATATGACAGAGTCCAGTGCATAAAGAAACGAAATCAAAAAAGAAAAAAAGTGGGGTGACAACGAGGACAGTGTATGTGCATCTGAGACGAAAAAGAAAAAAAAGAAATGGGAGGGGAAAAATCTTGGCGTCGATGGACATAAATAACTAGAGCTGTCGCAAGATACGCCATAAATAAGAAATGGAAGAGATAGATATATCAAGGAAACATTGGAAAATGGCGGGGAATGGATCGTCCAATGCGCAGATGTGATGACAGATGGTGAGAGGCTTGCCGTGCGGAAACCTTCCAGTTAATTGCGAGATAGTCAAACAAATGGAGCGTGGAATGGGGTCGATTGAATGGCTATAGTTGTGAAGATAATGTTTTCAGATAGAGATGAATAATGCTAGTGGCACTTTGAATGATTTGAGATGGATCGCGTCGGAACTTTCATAGATTTGGCCAGGACTGAATCAATGGCGTTGTGGCATAACGAGCACGTAGAACAATCGTGCCATGCGAGAAATGGAAACTTTGCGAACCGAGAGCAGGCGTAGCGATAGGCGCAGTCGAAAGGAATGGTCGAGCAACTCCGATGAATAACGTGGTGATGGATAGTCTGCGTGACCAGGAACGGACGTTTAACAAAGAAATTGAAAGCAAGAGGGGAGAAGGCGGCAACCATCCATATCATGAGTATCGAGAGCTGTAGCAAGCAGGATAGATGCATGTGAGCTCAAGATCAGCACGCCGCCATGCGGGCCGCATCATAAGTCTCGGCCCGTCCAATGGGTACTCTAGCCAGTCTCTTCACCCTCGACGAAACCCCTTTGGTTGGGGGTGGACACGGGCTATCGCCAATGTCAGTCTCTTCGTCATCGGTCAGAGTGAGGTTGCCAATCTCCGTGAGAGTGGAGAGCCCGTTACGACGAGTACGAGCAATATTTGCGGCAGCAAATAGCTGAGAAGCACTAGGAGCGGTGTTGCGTTTGGATTGTTGTTGTTGCTGCTGCTGTTGGGACATGCTGAGAACTTTGGAACCCAGATCACCATAAGCGTAGGACTTCGTCCGACCGAACTTGGCCTTTCGGAACTGACCCAAATCTTCCCGACGAGAGAGCGCATGACTAGGGTCGTCCATTGTCACATAGCTCTGGGGCTGGCAGCGGTTCGCAGAATGCTTATAGTATGCGCAATATCCGCCTTCCAGAATATACACCTCCGGGTAGTGGATCCTGGGGTATACGTGGTTGTTCGTGGCGCGATCTTTAGAGCGTAAATGCTTGGCACTGTTGCATGTTTCAGTATGTTGCAACAGAAGCAGAGAAAACACTTCACATCGTTGGAGCTCTTTTAGCACTGAACTCGCAGTGGAAGACCAGGACTGTTTTCCTCGAGGTGTCACCACTAACACAAGGTTTAGGTCTGTTCTGAGCGAGAAGGAATTCCTCCACTCCTGCTGTGGTGTTGATGTTGATGGCACCCGGAATATGACCGCCATTATATTCGTACTCGAAGCGGCAATCAATAACATAAAATTGGGCGATCTGAGAGGTGTATGCGCCGTCCAGCAGGGCATCCAGCTACAAGGAAAATATGAAGGATTGTGTACCCTCATGACAATCAACAACTCACAGTCTTCGGAGCAACTCTCACCAAACCATCCTCGCGGACGCGATGGCATGGGAGGATCTTGCCCACGGACTCGTTATCGCCAAACCCTGCAAGCATGAATTTTGCAGAGGGACTCTCGGAAACCCCTTTGTTTACCGTAGGGCTAGCACCAGTGAGAGGCTTGAAGTCTTCTGTCCCATCACGACGGCGGATAGTCTTGGTTTGCTGGCGTTTGATGTACGCCTGAGCAGGGGAAGACATATCTGGACCATCAAAAGATTCATCCGACATATCAAGACCGTTGGGCGGAAGCATCGCAGAAACCACACGACGGGAGGGACCTAACTTGGGCGGCGCGAGACCTTGGGAAGGTGTTTCTTCCGACTCCATTACAGGATACGCGGAACGGGCACCGCCCTCGGTAGAGTGTACCACGGCGGAGAAGACAGGGCGACGGGGGCGTTTGTTGAAGTTTGAAGGAACACCGAGACCCTGCAATCCTGGTTTGTTAAAGTGAGACAACAAAGGTCCGCTTCCCATGCGCTCTAGTTTATGCTCGGACGGTGACGAAGGTGGAGGAGAGGAAGGATCGTCTTGCTCAACACGGCTGACACCCTCAGGCGATAAAGAGCGTCTCTTCTTTGGCTGACCGGCGCCAACGCCGGGCGACTCCAATTGCGCCAAAGATGTAGTGCCATGAAACAAGTTAAAGCCAGTGATCGTCGGGGCAGCGGACAAGGGAGGCGAGCTCGAGAGATCTTCGTTGTGAACTGGAGCAGGGTCTACATCCATTGGATCATCCGAAGGAAGAGAAGTGATTTCAACGGGCTGGAAAGATGTGTAAGTTGAAGACTCTAACTAGTCTGAGTCAGAACTTACGGGGGTAAATAGATTTTCATCTGACGACTGTTCCAATGGTTTGGCGGAAAACCAATCGGTAGGTAAGGCGGAACGTTGAGTAGGTTTCAAGCCAGACTGTGTGCCGGACTTTGAATTTGGCGTCGAGTCGTTCGAAATACTATTGTTGCTCAGGTCTTGGCCAAACATGCGTGCACCACTCGTGTAAGCGCGGGGTCGATTCGTAGGCTTGCTAAACTGCACAGGCTCTTTGCGTGAGACATGAGATGGCATGGGAGAAATATCCATTGCATCGTCCTGAGTGATATTGACGTAGTCGCGCGGAGGCGAATTGAGGGACACGGTGGAGGCGAAGGAGAGTTCGAGATCCGAGGAGAGAAATTCGTCGAGGTCATCACGGGGTTTGATGTGTTGTCTGCGTTTGCGAATTGGTGCAAGAGGGGCGCTGAGATATTGGGAGGAAGCTGAGGATATAGTAGAGAAGAAATTCATGACTTGAGGATCCAGGGAGTGTTCGGGATCTCTCTTGCGCCTCTTGTTCAAATGGCGATCTGTAAGATGGGACATGAAGGCGAGGGATGTGTTGAGGATGTTATACACGTGGGACGATAAATTTGAAATAATTGAGTTAAATTCGTTTGCGGGTCGTTGCAATAAAGCGGTGGGGTCAAGTTCGACGGAGACGGTGCCCGGGAGAAGTGATACAGTCAGTGACTGTTACTTGGGGGGAATGCAGTTGAACACGCATGGAATAAATACCAACCGGAATATGGTCCGAAAGAGCTTTAATCACGACCAGAACAGGCTGTCGAAGGGAAATCAAAGGGTAATTAGTATTTGACAAAGGGTGGACTTGTGGAACAGAGGTTGAAAAGCTATTGTCGGCCAAAGGTGGTTGAACCACTGACACGGGCCTCGTGTCTGTCTCGCTTATGATTAAAGGAGACGGCTTTGACGCAAAGGAAAGGGTATGTGAGGGAGATTACCTTGGACGTAATGAATGAATTGGCGGAGGAGGCCGCGCCTGGATATGTGGAAGAGAGGTGAGTTTGCTAGCGAATTGTACTAGTGGAGGACGCTCTCACGGAAATTCGAACAAGCAACCGAAAAGGTAACTATTGTGGGTCCCTTTCCATAAACGTGAGCGAGGTACTTTGATTGATCTCCTCGACTCACCAGACCGCCTCAGATTAAAGAATGTGAGTCTCAGGACCTTCAACTTGAGTACTCGACTCTTGGAAGTGGTCAGAACCTTGAATATGTTTGGCTTTTCTTTGGTTCAAGTTCGCTCTTGTCACGTGCTCGGTAGAACAATAAGACGTTGTCATAGTCACTTTCCATCAAATGTACAATTTGGTACATATTTACACGATCGCAGGCCTCCTCTTGGTCAGGTTCTCCACATTCACTTCAGACCACCTATTGAATCATTAGCGAGTGTATGTCATGTCACAGTGGATGGTCGACATACGGGATAAACACGGTCTGCAATTTCTCGTGATGAATCTCCGGGTATTTTTCTTCGATAATCTTCATGATCGAGTTGAAGACGATCTATAACACTGCTCAGTCTCTCCCGCTGTGATGCGCGCGCTCTTCCGCCTCACCTCATATCCCGCACCATTCAGGTGCAGCCCGTCGGAAAGGAACCGCTCGCAAGCCCGCTCATCGCGCCCGGCAGCTTCCCAGATCTCTCTCCACACATCCGCTACAGGTACACCCACCTGCGCTCCAACTTCCTTCACAGCCTCCGCATACAACTGTGTCTCTGCAAAAATGCGTCCGGTCCACTGGAAAGTGTTCACCGGGGGTGGTGTTATCAAGATGATCCGGGTATCAGGCGAATAGTACGCCGACGTCGGGGATTTGACCATATCCACGAGGTGGGCCAGATTGGCCTTGTAGCGGTCTCGGGGGACGTGTTGCGAACTTGGAAGTGGCGCAGCATCGTTGGCCCCGAACCAGATGGTCAGCAACTGCACCTTTGGTGCGTTATGCTGCTCGTTCTGTTTCGCAAGGATCTATAAAACATCCGTATCACGACGACCACATATGCGTTGCCTACCCGGAATTACCTGCTCAAAGACTGGAATCGCCCAGTCAGATTGATACCCGCCGAGACCTCGATTGATCACGTCCAACTTGCGAACATAGGCAGCTAGATGCGGTTTCAGTAAGTAGTTGATCAACCTGTAGATCACATCAAACATACACGCCAATCGCTGCGCAAATCCAGACCACTCCCATCCTCCCTGGGTGAGCGAGTCTCCGAAGAGTAAGATGACATCTTGCGTATGAGCCAGCGCCATATCTACGTCTATCTAGTAGTGTGCACTGTCAGCTAACTGTCTCACACTGCGTGGGGGGCTTGGAAAAAACGGGGGAGTAGATAATCGTCTAATATCGTACAGATCACAGCTGATAATCTAATCGGAGAGCTTGATATAGCACTGTGACTTGGTACTGGTCTCAATCAATGGCGTCGAGCAACCCCATATCACTGCGCGTGTCGAATAAAAAAGCGTATGTATGGGACGTCGACGGTGAGCCAAAGCAAAACCATCTCGCCATCCTCGTTCCTTGACGTTGGTTTCACCAGATATCGCGACGCTACGTTCACACCACCACATCTGCGGCCTCTTGACCGGGACCCTTCCCCATCTGTCACAGCAAAATGTATTTTTGGGCGTCCCGCTATTGCTCATGCCCGAGGAGGTCGCTCTCCTCGTTGACAAGGGTAGGTCCCTGTCGTTCACCGCCAGTGTGTCAACCGTGACCAACCCAGTACCTTTTTGGTGTATCACAAGGACTTGCGATATTAGTAGACGACCAGGACGCACACCACGATCCGAGCGCAGCTGAGCTGGTAAAGTGGGACTCAGAGCGGCTTCGTGGTGTCGAAGAGCAACTTGCGTTGGCAGAGGAACACGAAGCCAGGGAGGCACTCCACCCAGATCGCGCCATGTCCGAGAAAGCCATTCTGAAGCGCAAGGAACGAGAGGCGAGAAATGCACGTCGCACAACGGGTCCTCTCGAATCGTCCCCCAACGAGCGTGTCTCCACCACCGAATCCGTTCTTCACCCCGCCGACTCGTCACGGACGACATGGTTACATAGATCTGACGCGACTGTACCGCGAAATTCGACCACACCCTACACGGTACATGTCCCTGGGGCATCATCCACATTCGAATGGTACGCCCCATCCACACATTCGTTCACAACCCTTGCCGCCGCACGCGATGCTGGTATATGGGATTATCCCAAATCACCTCTCCAACGCGCCTGCTGTGGTGTCTTTCGAGATTTATGGGAACAAGGTCACTTCATGGGAAGCGGTATCAAATTCGGTGGTGAATACTTGGTATATCCTGGTACGTTCCCCTCCCCTCACTTGATTCTTTGACATCTCTGTCCACCATTGGCTTCATGTCGTTCGTTATCGAAAAAGATAGACACTCTTTCCCGTCTTTCCGAGTTATACTTTTTCTTGTCTGAGGTGTTCTGATCTGTTTTTTTGTCGCGACGTTTTTTTAATCATCAGGAGACCCGCTGCGATACCACTCCCACTTTGTCGCATCCGTCATCGAGTCTCCTGCAGCCCCCCTTCGACCAATGGAAATCGTTGCTCATGGTCGGCTAGGAACTGGCACAAAAAAGGCTCACTTATTATGCGAGTGGGACGAAGACAATAATGCTGTCAGATATTATTCCATCGAGTGGGCGGGATTTGGGTGAGGTCCATACGCTCACACGGGCAACTTGAAAGGTCGCTATCCGCCTCATGGGGCATTTGTTAGAAAATGGCGTTACATTGCATACGAATTAGCAAACGACTTGTGTGGGTATATGTACCTAAGACCTCCTGAGATCCGCGTAATGCATTAGAGCAAGATGTTTAACGTGAGATTATAGGTCGATCAGTAACGCACTAATCCCGTTTCCGCCGGTCTGAACTCTGAACAACCTTCCTCTCGACTGGTCGTCCCTGAATGCGGACCTGTTGATGTGGCTTCCTCTTCCCAGGCGGAACTCTATGGAGCTCGATCCCTGTGCCCTCTTCGGCCCTCTCGGACGAGTTGCTAGGTACTCTATTGTGACGAGGTTCACCAACGCTTCCTCCAACGCTGAGGATCCGGACTATCAAGTCATTAAGCCATATCACCGCGGCAAATATCGGAAGCCGAATCGGGATAAGCGGCGAGGGATAGCGCACTGTATCGTTCTTATCGGAAGACAGTTGTGGGTTGAACGGATCCTGGGGAACGGGCCGAGCATGCATAGCCATGATAACATACTGTAACGAAAAAAAAAGCTCAGCGTTCTGCCGCAAAATGACAAGGCGTGCGACGCACCGCAGGGAACAACAACGCAAACAAGGCGGCATTTGCGAGGCCACTTCCCCATGTGCAGATAACCGCGGAAGGGAATCCGAACGCGAAAAAGTAGGGCCAACGTTCTTCGAGAAACCTCACCCTACTCGAAAGAGAGAGGCCGCGCGCAATCCAGATGAACCTGTCCCAAACGCGTCAATGAATCTACCCTTTTTTTTCAGAATCGGATGGTAGTGCCATCGTAGGAGCTCACTCGAAACAATAATACCTGGAACGAGCCATCGTATCAATGTTTGCATTGTTCCGGCGGAAGCAAAACGGTTTGACGTAAAAGGTCACTCACGCATCGATCCAACACATAAATGCAAAGCTTATCAACGGTCCCCCATATGGAATTGCATCGAGAGCATAAGAAACGATCATGGATGTGAGAACCATGACTACTCGGTAGGCCGACGTTGCGAGCATGGTGAGCATGCCCGTGTAGGTCACAGGCTGTTGTGGTGGTGGGTGATTCGCATGCTGCAACAGAAACGTGCGTTTGGCGATCGTGTTGCACCATGAACTCTGGATGGTGCCACGTCAGAGCAACTACATCACAAGAAAGAATGGTGCTGACGTTGAGATAGAAGGACACGCCAACGACGGGAAGTAGCCACAGTACTCTGTAAAACCAGCCCACGTTCCTGTGCAGCCAGCTTGGGTGGTCGTGGACGAGTGGTTGAAGTATCAAGTCAAAAGTGTAAATCGAAGTCAAAGAGAGCATGTTGAGAAGAAGAGATTTGAGGATGTTGGACCGGATTTCAGGGTCGCTGCATGAAGGGGGTGTATGTGCGACGGGCGGGACAGACGAGAGAAGTAGGGCATACCTTGATGCTGTCCGTATGACAATGTCCCACCTGAATGCGTCGAACAGGCCTCTGAGGATCCATTGGGTCTGAAGCCAGAGTGTGTCGTGCAACGAAAGAAAGACGGGGTAGGCAGCACGGGAGGTTGAGGGGCGGTGATGGTGCTCGTGCTGTTGGCGGTATTGTTGTGTTGACATGAAACGAGTACCGGAGGGTTCAAAGTTGGCGAGGACTCGACCGGTAACTTGTTGTCCTCGGCAATCTACATAAATCAGGTTTCAGCTGTTAGCCGGCTCTCCCCCGCAAGCCCCTAGCGATATGGCACGATCCCTTATCTGCCACATCATATAACATTCTTAGATATTCTCCTCCACATGACCCTCCATCCCATCATATGACAACAGCTTCGATTCAGATGCCACATTCTAGGCTTGAACCGTCTTTCCAGTGCGGGAAAGGACTTGCTTGAATATAATAAAAAAACAATACAGGACAGATACCAGATAAAAACGCAGAAAAATAATAGAGACGACGGGGCGAGGTGCGAGGACAAGCATATCGAGGGATCGCGAGCGTACAACACTGAAATGGAAACCTAAGGAAAGTAGGACTAGGTGATCGACGGGACAGGTCTTTGCTTGGATTCTTTGACGGATAATTTCATGGCATATCAGCCAAACCTGCGTAGCATCTTGCTAGGCGAAAACTTCACCTTCACCTCTTCCCCATATTTACGTCGAGGCTTTCACAGAGGACCTCTTTGATGGAACTTTCTTACTGACGGGGGCTTTCCTGCTCGTTGGTACCTTCTTAGCAGCGGCGGCCTTGGCCTTGGCAGTAGTAGATGTGCCAGTGACAGCCTATAGAACGTCGGGCCGATGTGTGGAATAGACAATTAATGTTACTAACCTTCTTGGCGGCCCCTCGCTTCGAGGGAGCAGTCATCTTCTTGGCAGGTACGGCCCTCTTACTGGCAAGAACCTTCTTCGGAGCTTTGGCAGCCTTAGCCGCAGTAGCCTTCGAGGCTTTAGTAGGCTCAGGCTTCTTTTCGACAACCTTCTTAGGAGCCGTGGCCTTGGCAGCGGTAGCAGTCTTTGCTTTCGCTGTGACCCTCTTAGTAGAAGTGGACTTGACAGCAGTCGCCTTCGTCGAGCCGGCCTTAGCAGGTCGTGCCTTCGGTACGGATTTTGGTGCAGTAGCTTTAGCAGGTTTGTTCTAAAGCCATGAGATCAGTCAGGGAGTCACGTGGTATATAGGTGCACGGACCTCCTTCGATGCCGACGTATCTACAGGTCTAGTGTTCTTAGGAGGGAGTTTGACTTTCCCCGCGGGACCTACGATAATCTACGTTAGCGTGTACGTACATAACAATAAGGGGATGGTGACCTTTGGGTAGCACAAAGATGCCCTTCTCGGCACCAGTGGCAATGGCTCGGGCCAACTGAGTGTTTTGAGCATTACCGATCTGGAGATTGTACTGTTCCTCAACGTATCTGAGCATCACTCAGCAAGCGGATCACTCAAATGTTTGTTTAGAAAGCGCACTTCTTAATGTGGGGGCGAGACACTCCTTGACGCGAGTCGTCGGGGTTCGCTGCGATACACTCCTATTTTGGGTCAAGCGGGGTCAGGAGGTAAAATCATTATCGGAACACAAGTACAGAGCAAGTAGGCAGCACGTCGGTGTCTTGAGCCATCGTCCAAAGTCAGCCGCACATAAAAAGGGGTGGGGGACGAGATGTCCCCTCCGCCCTGCCTTTTCGAGAGTACCGTGCCGAGGAGCTCATATGCGACGACCAACGGCGATGTCGTGCCAAAGAAAAACCGGATGGTGTGTTATGAGTAGCAAGGAGAAGATATACTAACTTTGATCATCTCAATCCAGCTTGGATGATTAGCGGCAGGCCGGGCGGCGAGCCTCTTGGAGGTCTTTGCAGCGGAAGATGATTTCTTTGTGTACATCTTGAAAGATTTGAAGCGGGGTTGACGATTGTTCTTGTTATTCCTACTGGAGGTTGGGTGACTGCTCGGATAAGGGGCTTGCGAAAATGTCCTACGAAAGATAGTAGTGGTTTAAGAGAGAAAGGTGTTGAAACTCCGAGGGCGCGTTGAGCAGTCAACAAACTCAATTCGCGGCAGTCACGTGAGTCGTTATTTGAGATACAGATAACGCGACTGCCCATTGTTCTACACACAACAATGAGCTTGCTGGGTACGTGCGACGGTCAGTTTGGACCTCGAACGGGATGTTATGCCCCCCAAAGAACGAAAAAACGCGGTCGGATACGGTTAATCAACACACTACAAAAGTTATGCTGTAGTTGCATGCGAAACGCTATAAATAATCCTAAAACTTTGTCGGGAGTCTCACATATCTGCCTCTGTTTGATTGGAGGCTTTGGAATTGTAATTTTCTATCCGTTACTCGTTTTTTGGGAGGAGGAGAGATTTGGTGTGTTTATGGGCCGTTAAACGGACGCGCGACGCGTCCAAAAAAGGAGCGCGTCTTGCGCCGACCGCATATGGTCGATCTCAGATTGACTCATCGGGACAACCCGATTGGCTGGAAAGAAAAGCTAATTGTTCGTTGGTCAGAGCCTCACCCGAACCAGGCATGTCCGTCTCACCCAGTCTTAGAGCGGCTGCTCGCTCAGCCTATCGCGACCTACTCAGGGCCTCTGCTTCGACTTTTGCAGGTACATTCATCAGTTTTCCCTTGTTGCTGCCTAACGTTTTTCCAGGTGATGCACCAATACAGCAAGGTCATTTGCTTGCTTGGCCCAGTTTCACCGTTCTGACTTCTTTGAAGCCTTCCGGATTCAAATGCGTACAGACATGTTGGCTTTGGATAGCATGGCACGAAACGACCCGGGTCAAGTGGAAGAGAAAATACAGCTAGCCAAGGACCTCGCAAGAACACTACGCAAGAACGTGGTTCAAGCCAAAAGGGTCGAAACACCCTCCGGGGAAGCAGCTTGGAGTGGGTACCATATAAAGTGACTCTTCAGCCAGAGCATTGATACCGTTCCCAGGATTGCGGATCACAGAGCAGACTGAAATTGGAGACAATTCGACTATCAAGAATTCCCCGCCAATCCAGTCCAGTCGTCAGGCACGTAAGATGGAGAAGGATGGAACAACGTAATTATCGTCCAAAATATCGAATTACTTGTTTCTGAGGCTCATGCAAGGCATACAGAAAATGCTGCTCTGCCTAACACGCCAGTACCTCGCAACTTCTCAGCACTCAAGAAAGCTCATAAACAGCGAAAGACCCCGGAATTGCGTGAGGAGGATTTGGTGGAAACATTTGTGCGAGGTGGGTCCGCCGCCAACTATACTCCAAGTCCTGTGTTGATTCCCAGCAGGGAGTGGCCCTGGCGGACAATCAATCAATAAGACAGAAAACAATGTTCAGCTTCTTCATAAACCCACTGGTTTTCGTGTGGCGTGTCAGGAGACCCGTTCTCTGGCTACCAACCGAATGCTGGCTAGACGACATTTATTAGAAAAGGCGTGTCATAATATATCCCTACACAAGCGTACCACAAAAGTGCTGATGCAGATTCACTGGCTACTTTTTCATACAATTAGTTGGACAAACTCTACAACCCTGGTCTCTCAAAGGGAGAGGTTCAGCGTGCTAGGCAAAATGAAAGAGAACGTCAGCGACGTAAAAAGGCAAAAAAGAGAACCAAGCTAAGAGTTGAACAGGAGGATCTGGGAGAAGACTAGTCTAGTCAGTTCAATTGATCGTACACAAGTGATGAGGGCGTGTGTCGTAGTATGTTGCCGAATCTCAGACTCCGGTCGCAGTCGGTAGGGTGGTGGGCTGCAACGCGTCACTGCTGCAGTGCGTATCGACCCCGAAACACCATGTCTACGCAAAATCATTCGTCACTATACACCCTTGCGACCATAGTCAAACGGTAACCAGTCCGCCCTTTGTCTTGCCAACAGCACACTCATGCAGCTGGCTGCAGATTGGAAGCAGTTGCTTCCCGGTTCGAAGACCTCGAGGACACGAGACGCGAAACTCGGAGACAGAGTACTAGCACTGTGACAAGCTTTGCCGATGCCCAGCCAGCAGCTGTTCCTCCACCTCCACCTCCACCTCCACCAGCGATCGTGGTGCAGCCAGTGATACCTCCCAGCGTCCAAGCCTTTGATGCGATCGTGATTGAAGCCAGGCTAAAGCCGCTGGTGGAGCTCACAACTGCTTTCGCCCCGCAAGTTTTGATCAATCAAGTATACTCTCCACGTAGCAAGCATCTATCATTACGTCTTATGTGATGTCTCCGATAGGTGGACTTGTTTGCGCAAGCGATTCAGGTGTTGCGCGACCTATTGCTCAAGGCCGCAGTATGCAAGAAGCCAGACCAGCAGGCTTTCGAGGAGCTGCTGAACCCATTGCAGGCCTCAATTGTAGTGGTCACCCGGGCCAAAGAAGCCAGCAGAAAGGAAAGAGAATGGTTCAATCATCTTACCGTCGTTGCCGAGGGTGCAGTGTGCGTTGGTTGGGTCACCGTTGTAAGTGCTCAGTCGTTCTTGCGTATATCCCTCACGCGGCGTTTCGTCATAGGAACCCAAGCCAGCACAATCCGTCGCGGATATCAAGGAATCAACCATGTATTACTCGAACAGGATTCTCAAGGAATTAAGGGACAAGTGCGTATGATTTTGCACCAAATTTCCCAGATGAAGCCGCTGATTCGTGAATTCAGGGATCCGCGCCATGCTGAATGGGTCCGCGCCTTCATCGCCATTATGGATGAAATGAAACGCTATATTCTAGAAAACCACCCGACCGGCCTAGTTTGGAATACTAGCGTCAGTTATGCGCCATTTCACGTCCATCATGATATTAAATACTGTCATAGGGTGTTCATGTTTCAGAATATAAAGTTCCTGCGTCCGCAGAAGCCTCTCCGTCCCCACCGCCCCCGCCCCCACCGCCTTCTAGTGCGCCAACTGCACCAGCACCGGCGGCGGGAAGCGTTGCTGCTGTGTTCGCCGAGCTCAACCGTGGCGAGGAAGTGACCAAGGGCTTAAGGAAAGTCGATAAGAGCGAGATGACCCACAAGAATCCTGCTCTGCGCGCAGGCAGCGTTGTTCCAGCAAGCAGTGGTCCAGGAGGTTCGTGCCTGCTGCTTCATAACCAGAACTCGTGTTCACGGAACCCCTGCAGTAACAAAGAAGCCAACAAAACCCGTGAAGCCTGCTGCGTTGATGGGAAAGAAGCCCTCCAAGTTCGCGCTAGAAGGTAGTAAATGGCTGATTGTGAGTTAGCAACAACAATTTGCGTCAAGTATTTATGTAATGGACAGGAATACCAAGAGGACCAGCCTGCACTGGAGGTGACGGATGTTGAGATTAATCAAACTGTTAATCTCTTTGGGTGTAAGAGCACCACTGTCATCATCAAGGGCAAGGTCAACGCTGTCACATTGAGTGAGTGATGTGGGCATTAGTTGAACTCTGAGCTGAGTGCCACTCTTGCACCAGTCAATTGTGCAAAAACATCCGTTCTCGTCGAATCCGTAATCTCTGCCGTTTCAATCACCAAGTCACCGTCATTCCAAATTCAGATCACGGGGACAGCTCCAACTATCCAAGTAGATTCGACTGACTCTGGTCAGATTTACCTTTCCAAGGCGTGTCTAGGTGTCGAAATCACAACGGCCAAGTGTAGTGCCATAAACATCAGCTTACCGGTTGAAGGAGAGGAAGATGGTGTTTTCCAGGAACAAGCCTTGCCCGAAATGTTGAAGTCGGTGGTCAAGGACGGAAAGTTGGTTACGAGTGTTGTGGAGCACGTTGGCTAAGGACGATGAATCTGGTTTAATGGGCAGATATGTACAGTCATGCTCACGCTAATACTACTGCCTTGATGGCTTGAGGTACTTTGCTTCGCTATCACTCATGATCTTGAGCGCATCAAACGTTGTAAGCCCGCAGCTCTATAGCGCTGGCATCCCATGGATATACCCCACGCCTAATAGAGATACGGCAGTCTTTCTTGTACCCGTACGTCGTAGTCGCCCATACAGAGCGTGGTCCAGTTCTGCTTGCCCGCTTGTCTCAGTGTTTCCCGCCGTCGGCCACGGCAGGTTTCCATCGGTACGGTGATCGATCGCCTTGTGCTCTCTTCGACTCCCTTCGTTATCATCCTCGCAAGGTCACAAGTCCTCTCAAAACGAACAAATATGGACAGCACTGGTTGGCGTGCTCATAGAAAAGCGCAGAAAGTAAGCTCCCTCTTTGCTGCCGCACCAGCGTACCGTCGATAGTGTGAGTAGCGTCTAATCCGATTGTGACAGGATGAATATTACTACCAAATGCAGAGCCAGAGGGGGCCAGATGGCAAATTTATCCCAGTAGAGGAGGTAGGCC
>JBBPQT010000055.1:0-39647 GCA_038092715.1 Boletus smithii | reverse complement strand
CGATTTGGTCCTGAATTCTCCTTTTGGAGGAATTGTTCGAATACGGAGCTCAGAACGCTTACCTTGGTTTCCTGGGGTAGACTAAAGAATGCTGCGCTCTGTAGAATGTATGGTTGATCATACGCTGACGGATAATTGTTCTTGCTGGGGTCTTACCTTCTTATACACGTTGTTGATTACGTCTCCAGGGATGCCATGACCACTCAAGTAGACAAAGCCAACCTCTTTGAAGCCATTCACGATGTCGTCAGCAACGCGACGTTTCTCTGAGAGCGTGGTGGTAGCACGGAATGCAGAGAAGTCGATTACTGGAATACGGAAGGTCGAGTCAGAACGTACATCCTGCCAAGTGCAGAGGGTGAGCTTCGTCTGGTAAGGCGTTGCAGATACAAACCTCTGCGAGGGTACTATATCTTTGCCTTGGAAAAGACCGCAGCGCTGGCAAGTCTCTGAAGAGAGCAAGTGAACGACGCAAGCCAGACATGCTATCAAGAGGAGAAATCAAGTACTACTATAGTAGTCTGTACTCGGTTTCCCACAATCAGTCAAGTCACTATACCCACATACTCGCGTGACCAGGGCAAGGACAACAACCTGAAACGCGAATATGACGATAATGACTACCAGCGGAGCAAAGGTCACAATGGAGATCAACGCGGACACTTGGACCAGAGAAAAGAATACCCAAGGCGAGATGGAGAACGGAGAAGAGATAGACGGGAATACCCTGAAGATCGACGATCCTACAGGCGCGAATACGACGACAGGAAGAGGAGAGGAGACAGAGAACGGGATAGTGACCGTGACCGCGACCGCGACAGGGATAGGGATAGGGATAGGGATAAGGACTTTCAAACGCGCAGCGACCGTCGTCAACGCGAGAGCAGTATGGAGCGTGCAAGACGATCGCGTCGTTCTGCCTCACCCAAGCGTCGCTCCCGCTCTCCGACCCGCTCTAAAAGCCCAGTCGATAAGGCTAAACCAAATTTCAACCCATCTGGATTACTCGCAGCTGCCACCAATACCGTCAAAGCAGTTGATGGAACGAGCAGCGTTCTAAAATACAATGAACCCCCCGAGGCCAGAAAACCTACATTGGGATGGAGATTGTATGTTTTCAAAGGGAGTGAACAAACAGGTAATTTTGGGTCCCCGTACAGGCGCAGCGGTCTTTGACTTTCTATCACAGAACTCCTTCACATTCACCGGCAGAGTGCCTATTTAGTGGGAAGGGACAGGACAGTTGCTGATATATTCATCGAACATCCCTCCTGTTCCAAACAGCATGCGGTCTTTCAACGTAGGTTACTATAGTGTGCTTTCTTTCTCTTCCGTTGACTGGGTGTCGTTGAATCACAGATCGCCAGGTGCAAGAAAAAGACGAATTCGGCACTGCAAAACCAGTTATCAAGTTCGTCCTTCCTTGTCCAGGTTTATCCGTTCCATTAACGACTTGCCAGACCATTCATCGTTGACCTCGAGTCTACAAATGCGACCCGCGTCAATGACGAAGTCATACCAACTACGAGATTTTACGAGTTGAGGTCAGGAGATGGTGCGTTGTCTATTCTTTTCTTCTCTCTCGTCCTGAGTGCTGGTTGAAAGTCATCAAATTTGGCTTATCGAATCGCGAGTATGTGTTATTGCATGACGAATCGGTTTAGTGGGCAGCAGGAGTCGTACAATGTGGTTGACGGTCGCGCAAAATATGATTCATGATCTAGGCTCTGATAATCTTTGTCTGGTCAGTAAATCCCCATTCGCGAGCAGATGCCTTTCCAAAAGGTAACGTTTCTTCTCAGATAGGTATGAGCTGATTCCCTATCTCCTGAATATCCAGCCCATTGGTTAGCCACGTTTCCCCTTGAATGAGGAAGCCACGGTCGAGCGAGACAAGTCCTTGGAAATTCAGCCCATTCCCAGCTGTTTCGATGAATTCCCGTTGCTCGGCCATTGGCCTACGAATTCCTCGGAGCTCTTGATACGAACGTGAATTAGGTTTTAAATACCAACACTCGCCATGTGTATCGGGAAATTTGCCGCCAAGATTATAGCAAGCATCTAGAAGCTTGAATGAGAATTTCTTGTTCATGCCTAAGCCGACTCGTTCCCCTGTGTTGCCGATAGAAGGTGCCAATACACGGTAACGGGCGAGAGGGTTCCGCGGGTTTGAAGAGAGACATCGTAGAGACCCGTGCGGATACAACCTTGAACGATTGGGGTTTCCGTTGAAGAAATATGCGCTCTAAAAGTACGTCTCTTCGGATCGTATTGGAAAAGAGGAGATGGAACTCGTCATATACCGAACAACTTTTAGGACGCACACGCATAGACATCCGGTTTGCCGAGAGGTGACGATACAGTACCATCTTCGCCGGGTGTTCAGCACGATCGGGGAATGAGTGACATTTACCCACCAGGTCGTTCTCATTCCAAAGGGATACATGATCACTGTACACCTATATACCCACGATATGATATCGGAGTTTGCATCTTAAAGTTCGTGCTTCAGTGCCAGTGGAGCCTGAGCTCGACTAATTTCTTGTGCTGGGCGGACCTCAGGCATGCACTACATTGTAGCCGAGGACGATCAAACTTTTATTAGCTCTGCAGGTCACTGAAACTGCTCCGTCCAGAGGTTCGAGTTGGGGCTGATTCAGATTTCGAAATTTGAGAGATGATGCCAATGGTCTTGTGTTGACACTTAACTGGAACTATGAGTCTATGACTCTCGCCTCATCCGATGACAGACTTTACACCCATCCGCAGCCTATTGAACCCCAAGTTCGAGGGTTATAAGCTCCTTCTCCTCGACCAGGACGATGTTGTCCAACGCTATGATCTCCCATATAAGACTACTCAAGCCTCCTCTTACGGAAAGACTCCTCTCACATTCGAGGAAGTACAAAGCCGAATTACCCATAATCACTTCGTGTTGTCTGCGGTCAAGGGGAGAGGTTTATATGTCGACACGAGCCACCAGGTGATCGTGGTTGACGTCGGAGATGTGAGATAACCGTTCTTCAACCTGTGATGTTACTTATGCCGTGACCATACCATCCAAGTAGACTACTACAGATCCTTCTTTCACTCCTGTGTACGAGCTCCCCACGTCCATCGCTGCTCCACAGATTGATCTAGTACATCCTGAGTACCCGTCCGCTGCTTTTCTCGGCGAAACTGTCGTCTTTATCGGTGACGGACGGGGAGGTTTATATGTCCTTGACATTCCCATCACTGGACCTGCGACTCTCCTTGCAAACTTCGAGTTGGTGGACCAAGATAGCCCCGTACCAAGATCCTCCACCCCGTTCCGGGTGCACAATGTGATCAGAACTTCCGACACTACCGCTGTCGCGCTGTTGTCTTCCAGATACTATGGTACAGCCTCTGACCCATCAGCCAAACACCCTATGAAATATCATGAATTTGACGTATGGGCTGCTCGCTTCATTCTCCCCTTTGAAATGCAGTTGGAATCTCTCGCCCTTGACATCGTCTGGCGCAGACGTGGGGAAGACGTGCCTATGCTTATGACATATCACCACGCCAGAAATGCATACTTTCTTCTCGGCAGTTCACCTTATCGCAAAATCAGTGACCCGCACCCGGCTCATCACGACCCATCCCCCGACGAAATCGCTCCGATCCCACGTTCAGAGGAAATTTTAGATGCCGAAGGTCCTCCCCAGCCTACTAAACCTTCCCCATACTCCTGGACCCAAACATCAGACGTTGTCACTGTCGCTTTCCCCCTCCCCTCCACCATCACAACGTCTCAGATCAGGGTTACTTTTTCTCAAAAGACATTGACCGTCCACGTCACGACACCTTCCGCAGTGGAGGGTTTCACCATTCCCCGCTACTCGGCCAAGCAACTTTGGGACGGTATTCGCCCCTCAACGAGCTTCTGGACATGGGACCGTGAGGGCGAACACGCATTCGGTATCCTCACAATCCATCTTGACAAACAAAACGAAGGTACCAAGTGGTCTCACATCTTTGCCGCTTCTGGCACTTCAAGTACGGAAGCAGACGACGTGGATGTCCCAGAGACACTTGACCCCTCAGAACTCTACGCCATTCGCGAAGCACTAGAGAAGTACACCGCTGCTTTGAGAGAAGGAGAAGATGCCAGCGGTCTGGGTCTCGGACGTGGGCTCCCCACTCTTGCACAGGGTGAGATGGACGAGGAAGTCGATTCCTCCGTAGGAAGACTCGCGTTTATTACTTGGGTCGGCGAGGACGGGTCATCTCCAGCGTGGTCTGCTAGCCTGCGGGATTCCGCATTCAGCGTACTCTCTACGCCTCTTCCGGGTACTGAGATGGGGCCTCCGAGTCTGGTGGTCAAAAACGGACTCGACGGCACGCGACACGTGCTCTTTGATGATGGTAATTTGCCTGGGTGGAAACACGAAAACACTTTCGCTGCCCTTGCCTTTGTTTTGGCGTCTAAACGTGACACCCGGTTCACGTATCACGCATCCGACATGATCTTTGCTTTTGAAAACGGGGCGCAAGATCGGGGAGGCAATGTTTACATATATCGCAGTTCCAGTCCGAAGGAGTTATGGGCGAAACAGAGCGTACTGGCTGTTGGACAGGGCGATGCTGGCTCCCTTCTAGGAATTGGTGCCATCGCCTCCGGCAGCGAGACTGAACATACTATCATATGCCTCTGTGAAAACGAGCTGGTTATCCTTCGCAATGTCCGTTAAGCCAGCGGATGGAGAAGAGGAGAGGTTTCAAGCAGCTTTACATGAACCACTAGTACAGTGTACAACCTGTAAGGAAGTATAAGATGTATGTTATCGAGGTTCGGAACGCCAGAATAAGGGAATCGTGATCATTATGAGGGTATTCATGAACGATCATTTGCTACAGATGCTACAACTGGAGCTAGAAAAAATTGAAATCGGTTGGTGATGACAGCGACGTTACAAAACCAATAGATGTTGAGAAAGCGCACTGGATCACAAAGCATGACCTGAAACGACCAATGTCAGGCCAGGCGTGCCATACAGGAAGATAATTAGGGGTTGGGCGTGGAGAGAACAAGGATGTAGGGGGCACGGTGGAGTTATGCAATCAGTGGATCTTCACTGCCATCCATAAATCCTTCGACTTTAGTTACCGGATCAGGTTCGTCTCCCAACGGTTCCGACTGCAGCTGTTGAACAGGTGTAACGTCGCCGTTTAACTTGAGCTGTGAAACGGAAAGTATTTCGGATGGTGGCGATTGCTCCTTCAAGTGGGAAATCGAATTGGGGGGAGACTTCGGGACGTCACCGTTAATTTGGCTAAACGGGCCATCAACGTCTTCATCGTCAATCTCCACCAGCCGTGATTCAGAATCAATGCTTCCACCCAAACCGTCATCAAGTCCATCTTTCATGTCCTTCTCATATGCGGCCAAGCGATCTCGCAGAGACGCAGCAGGATCTACTGGCCGTCCAAGACCAAAAGATTCACTGAAGAACGACCGGCCAGTTTCTGTCTCTATCTCATCACCACTATCTTCTTCATCGTCTGCAGTGGCAAACATGAGTCGAGCACCGCCATCAGCCACTATCCCAGTACTTGGGCTAAAGGAAATTCCACCCGTGCTTCCCAGGACGCGAGCGAAACCTGAGATTGCGGTGGACCCAAACAATGTTGGTGGGGCATTGAAGTCTCCACCTCGTTGACTCCGTAGTCGCTCGCGCTCCTCTTGGGCCTCTCGCCTCGCCTTGTACGCCATGAGTCGGGCAGGAGAGTAGATCTGTGGGATGGTGTCGGGTGTACTAAAGCCATAGCCAGTTTTTACGCGTTCAGTAACCCAATCGTACCACTCTTGCTTCGTCTTGCCGTTGAGGATCGCAATAATAAGGACCGTCATGTTGTCGCAACCGATACCAGTCCCTGAGGATGTATCAGGGGCAAGGCAGTGTGCGCAGATCTCCTCGCCTATTTCGCCGAGTTCTTTCCCCTCGGAGACTCTCAGTCGGATGAAATTCACGACTTGTTGGGAGGTTAGACAATCCCAGATACCTGTCGCGACGGAATGAACATGAGTGTGTGTCATGGACGCATATGAAACAGACAGACCGTCACAAGCTAACACAAGGAACTCGTCTTCGGCCGTTATTTCATGTACGGTGATGTCAGGGTCGGAGGTGATAACCTGCTTCTGGGGAATCAAGGTGTAATTTTTCTTGAACTCGAAATCGCCTAGTGCTCTTGACAACGCAAGGTTTCCTTGGGATGTCCTGCGTAAGCTAGACAATCGGGGAGGGTTCAGAAATACACACCGTTTACGCGTCCGTATTCAATATATCCGCCTGCACCAACGATGCGGGCTCGCTCGGCTGCAGATGTGTGTTGGTTGAAGGAGAACGTCACGGGAAGAGAGTGGAACATACTATCATTCGAGGGTTTATGATCGAAGCTCAGAGGCTTGACTGCCCCTTTGACACTGATGACCGACCGCGAGTCACCTGCATTAGCCTAAAAAGGGTGTTACAAGGTAAACAAGACGAGGGAATGAGGTGACGACATACGACGTAAATTTTCTTATCATGAGTCAATAGGGCAGCGACGGCCGTGCACCCAGACGGATCGCGCGTGTGAGCGGGGTCTTTAAGGTTTGATTTAGCAATGGTTCCTGAGCGATGGTGGAGCGACGTACCAGCGAGAAGATCTTCATCAGTTCCTAGAAACGCTCTTTTCATCGCCTCGTCGTAACGCTTCTGACGATACGCTTCTTCTGCAAGGAGACGCTTGTGAACATTTTTTCCGGCAAATTTAGCAACGGTGCTGCCTGTGAGCGAGGAGTGAGAGTGAAGACGGAAAGCAAGGAAGAAAATTACCGCCATGGCCATCATAAACACCGAAAAACGCATTATTTTCTTCCGTACCATCTTCCAAGGTTAGGACAGCGGTGTGAGCGTCCTCCATGGCTGTATGCAGGGGGGGAAAGATCTCATGGTGAGCAAGAAGGGGAGGAAAATCGGGATAGACGTACTGATTCTCCATCCTTGCATCTCTGATACCGCGAAGAAAAGGCGATCATCTTCGCCGGACTCGGATTTCTTTTCGGTGGCTAATGTGGGCAACGATAAGTGAAAGACGGAGGGGAAGAGAATGGAGACGATGCGGGGATACTGACCGGGCGATGAGAGTGTCTGGCCCTGCAAGCGAGCAAGCAAGAATGATGAATGGAAAAGGGCGTAAATAAGGATCATGAGGTGCTCACCATGCCTGTTAAGACGTAAAGATGGGCGTAAGGATATATAGATGATGGTGGGGAAGGTCGTCTGCGGGGGAGGTGCTTGTATGCGCTTTGCGGGTCGTCGCTGCGCTGCGCTCGCCCAGAGTCATTCCCTATTTTGTCTTGTTTGTCTTTTCATCTGCCACTCGACGCTGGTACTAGCTAGATACATATATACTTGGTCCGCCCCGTAGTGATCCTTGGAACTGCTCTCATGTGTATGTGTATCTGTCTGGCACGTACTATCTCCTTCTCCGCTTTAGGTTCTCCCAGATCCACTTTCATTTACGACTACAGGGTCTCGTGAGCCGATGGGGTTACGCTCCGATTATAAAAGGTGTCGCGTGCCCACTTTTTCCTCGGCCCTCCATTCGTTCCTTCGGGTATGTTCACATCCATCTTTTGTCCTTACATGCTCACTTCTTCCTCCTTCAGTTACCACTCGCGTTTTACCGTTCCTCACCAAGTACTCGTCGCGAGGGCAACATCGCTCGATCTTATGCCGTCCTCGAACCAAGTCACGGTAAGCATATATTTCTCTCCCTTGCTTGTCGGTCCATTTTCATCTCCCAACGCAGGTCTCCGTCGCTCCTATGACGGGCCACCGAAGTCGGGCACGGAGCACTTCATGTTGCTCCACAATATCTCAATCATCTATGGCCTCCATCTATGCAAGAATAAATCAAAGCTCTCTGCTTGCAGAGCCCAAAGAAGGTCACGCCAATGTCTATGGATCATTCACGACTACTATTCCTGCGACTCTCTGGCTCCGGAACCATCACCATCTCAGCTTGCACATACCAGTGTCGGGTAAGCGCCGCGCCGAGCAGCGTGTTCTCGACTGTGGCTATGACACACCTCCCGATTCACCACTCTCGTTCTTTCAATCCCTTCCGGGTTCTAGACGGAGCCCGTCCATCAGCCGCACCCTGTTGACTGATTTTGACTGGGGCGGGCCCTCCATGGGTCCGGTAACATCTCCCCCTTCCACGTTCCTCGCATCTCCGGTCACAGACAATGATGACGGTGCAGCCAAACTCCATCCCGTTCTTAAAGCCGTTGAAAGGAGCTCGAGGCTTTCTTGCAGGACGATATGTTCCACATGCATGAAAGCAGGGTCAAATTTTCCGCGATGCCCTCGTTGCGATGAGATGTGGTGTTCTCGCGCATGTAGACTGCAAGGAGGAAAAAAGCATGTCTGTGCTATCCGCAAGATATAGCTCTTTCTTGTTGACAAACCCTGGGCATAAATATGCCCAGGTCATCCACTCCAAAATACTATCCGAATCAGTTACCAACTTAACGCCTTGCTTTACTATCTGACATGCATGTTTCTTGTGCCTGCACACTTTTCCCGGTTTCAAAATTGTGGTTCCATACGTCATGTAAACATTTACCCAGTGAACAAATTCAAAACGAGTCTCAAATAGAAAAATTGTCCACGATGATAAATATAGGACTGATAAAGAGATATTGCTACGATTCAGAGAACACGATCTTCGTTCCCTGTGAAAGCACGATGCTGGCTGCCTTGTGTTTCCTTTTGGCCTCCCACGACGGGTGCAACGGTCTATCCTGCTTTCCCCGGAGATCACCACCGTTGGGTCGAGTCCAGCCTGAATTATTGACGTGCTCTGCTGGTCCACGGACTTGTTGGTGGTCATAGGTAGATCTTGCTGGCGTGGGATGGGGTCGTGAATATGAATTTCCCTTTCCAGATCGCCGATCAAGTGGGATGCGGCGTCTCGATGTCTCAGCTTGCGTTTGCCGTTTCTTGATGTGGTTGGCGTTCTTCCCAAACTTCTTCTCCCATATCCTAAGTACGCAGGGAATTAGAGTGGTATACAGCCAGAGAATCATACTTACGCCCTACGTGCCCGTTGCCCACGACGATTCTTTTTAATTCCATCCACCAATCTTGTTTCGCTATCGCTACATTCACTACCCGAATCGCCTCGAGTGAAGCCAACCGAAAGGGAAGGGAGAAACTCGGATTGGCCCTTGGATCCATGCGGCTGCCGAGATTTCTTCAAGTTCTCAGTGGGATGGTCTGAATCACTGCTACCTTGGTCAAATGTCACATCGTCGCGGTCATCCGTTGATCCTGCCACGGAGTCATCCGGGCCTGATGGCCCATCAACTGTACCAGATTCCCAACCGTCATCCATTTCTGCCATTGCTTCATCGCCACTTGTGTCTTCATATCCTCCATTGCTCCCTTGGTCGGAGGGTTTGTCCTTGGATGAGGATGTATCTTTTTCATGACCAATCCCTGTCCTCCTCCTCTTCGAAACATTCAGCGACGAATGAGGATGGTGTGCGGCTTCCCCAATGTTTTCCGATCCAACGAAAGGATGCAAGAACGTTCTCAGATTTTCCACTATCAACACCACCTCTGATGCGATGACTTTGGAACTCAAGATGCGGCTGTGCACTTTAGCCGTCAGAGTCCCTGGCGCTCCCGTAGGAACTAGATTTGAGGCTAATGCTGCCGAAAGAGCTTGTATTGATGGGTCCGCGGAGAGGAACTTGTTCTTCTTGAGTTTAGTCATAAGCGCTGAGTGGGCAAGTTGGTCGTAGCTGAGACGCTACAAGCTTCACGATGAATTCTGGATGGTAGTCGCATCCAGGTCTTCATTGCACCCACCTTCAATATCTCCATTTGAGCTCCCAGGTCCTTTGTCAGGTCGCTCTCTGGATCCTTGCACCTTCGGAGTTGCAAGAGAAATCAGGATTTATATCTGCAGCGCCAAGTTCACACCTATTCACCGGGCATCTTTCAGTTTCTTCAGAGTCTTTTGTACCTCGAAGGTTTTCGCCTTCTTGGCAACTTTACGAAGTTCCCTGAGAGCGTGGTGCTTGAGAATGAAGAGTATCGGTCCATTGATTGTTTTATGAATCAGCGTGAAAGACGTGCCAGTTTTCGGCGCAGCATGGCTTCTTCGTCCTCCTGATGCATATCGTTAGTATTGGATGGGATGGCCTGAAGGTTAAGTTGAAGCACCTCTGATTCCTTGTCATCTCGTCTTCTTCGCTTTACACCGCGAATGTTCTGCCCAGACAGAGGCATGATTCGTGTATCGATAGTCACCGCCGAATTGACTCGACGCTCACACTCGCTGACCTAATGAGCGTTCCAGGTTAGCAATCATCCACACAGCTGCCGCTTGTCATGTCGGACGAACCCACGGACGAAGGAAAGTTATTCGCGTCCTTTGAGCGCCGCGATGAATTTGTTTCCCTTCAACATACTTTACTCGCGTTCGACTTGACAGTCGAACCCACTCGCGAAGAGAACGGCGCCGAGTTCGACGTTTTACGGAGGCTTAGCCTGATAGTATGTATACTCATTGATCAATGATAATATCTCATGGCATCAACAATCGAACGTCGAGCAGCTAGCCGAGTACCAAGAACAATCTTATCTCTTGGACCCCTACCTCGAGGACCTCGTCATTCCCGTTGCAGAATGCTTGAGAACACATGCCAGAGCGTGCACATCCGATTCATCTATCTCATCCTCCGTGACTCGAGTGGGACGTCTGGCTGATTTGCTGTACAATTACATCAAGTTAAGAGGATACAAAACAATCAGTCAGTCATTCAGTCCATTCCACTGTAATCTACGCCATGTCCCTTAGAATGAGCAGCTAGGTTTTTTCCCCACGAAATCGCGGATGTAACGATCGCTATCGATTTTATTTGTCTGCCCGACGGGCCCGTTGCTCATCCATCTCAATGGTCCCTACGTTATGTTGTGCTGCTGTGGCTCTCTCTCGTCTGCAGAATCCCATTCGATCTAGATCAATTCGATGAACCCGGCCACAAAGGGCGAACAGCTAGAACACTTGAAGCCACCGGCAAGCAGTATCTGGACTACGCAGGTCTAGAGCGGGAAGGCGCAGCAGTGTTCCTTTCACGACTATACATGCGGTAGGTTCTACCATATGACTATGAAGAAGTGCTAAGATGAGAACAGAAAAGATGCCAAACAACAATTATCCGCCTTCCTCACATGGTCTACCTCTGTGTTGCAGGAAACGGAGAAATTTCTGTCGGTGAGTGTGCTATCGTTATTGTCCGCCTAGCCTGACGGGACTAGGCTATTGGCGTCTTGCAAGTGTTGTGTGACTTTGTCAAGTTTGGAGCTTTGGAGGAGTCCCGCTCGGCCACTTCTACACTGTTAGAGATATCGGAGAACATAGGGGAAAGCGAGGGTTTGATGAGCAATACCCTGGTTCGCAAATACCGGGCAAAACTGTTATCAAGGGTAGGGCTCCGGCTGATTCCTCCCAGAGCCAACTACACCAGAATCAACGGCTAGTGAATTCTTGTGCGCAGGAAAAGTATAGCCTGAGACATTCCACCAGTTCGCGCTCTGGATGTAACGGAAGGTTTGGAGAGAAACCAAAGAGGTGACGAAGATGACGACGTGGACATTCCGGAGGAAATCGAAATCATCCTACAAGCATTATTCAGTTCCTTGCAGGACAAGGTAATGCAGTGCCGTTGTCTCTTACCTCTTAGTTTTGAAGTTCTTTCTCGATAGGATACGGTGGTTCGATGGTCGGCGGCCAAAGGTATCGGCAGGCTTGCGGAGCGTCTACCAAATGACTTCTCAGCGCAAGTTCTTGAGATGGTATTAAACTTGTTTACCATACACAGCATCGCAGGTGCTTCCATCTACGACATACCATCCGTCGCCGAGGCGACATGGCATGGTGCATGTCTGGCGATCGCCGAGATGGCACGCAGAGGCCTCGTGCAACCACCGTTGTTACCGCAATTGCTTGATTGGTTATTCAAGGCAAGGGCACGAGCTTCGATGGGATGCAGAAGTTTATTTTATCGTTCAACAGGCCCTTTACTTTGACATTCGTAAGGGCGCACATTCAATTGGTTCCAATGTGCGAGATGCTGCAGCCTACGTCATCTGGGCCTTGGCAAGGGCTCAGGACGCATCCAGCCTTTCCCCGCATGCTGTCAAGCTAGCACAGAACCTTGTTTGTGTCTCTCTTTTCGATCGTGACGTATCCATCCGTAGAGCCGCAAGTGCTGCGTTCCAAGAACACGTAGGCAGGATGGTGCGGCGCGGATATGTTTCCTACTTATCAAGCACCCTGACCATTCTCTTTCGGGTTCAGGGTTTGTTTGCTCGTGGTATCGACGTGCTCCGTAAAACGGACTTTTACTCTGTGAGCATACGACGCAATGCGTTCCTCACAGCCGCTCCACAAGTAGCTGTGTAGGTTCTTCTAACTGAGTTCGTTTCCTTCCCATTTTCACTACCTTTGTGGTAGGCATAGTGAATACCGATCGGGTCTCATCGGCCACCTGATTTCGATCACACTGCGTCACTGGGATATCACGATGAGGCAGTTGGGTGCCAAGTCCATGAGGCTGATATGCGAGATCGACCTCGCGTCGCTGGGCCTGACATGCGTATCGCGATTGGTAAGTCACGATTCTTAAGTTAGCGATGGTATTGAACCAGGGCTGGCTAGGCACCACTACTGCTTTCTGTAGATGCTACGGATATTCATGGTGCAATGTTGGCGCTCGCAGAACTGGGTGATGCATATCAACGACAATTTGGTCCGGAAGGGGATGAGAGAAGGAGAGAGGTCAGTCGACCCACTTCGATATTACCTTTGCTTATTAGAACATCCTGTACAAGATTTTCAGTCTCATCGGACATGTCCCAAAAGAAATCATCCTTGCGCCTCGGAACGAGCAACTGCTCAGTGCAACTTGCAGTCTTATTGCCGTCAGTATTACCCAACAGGAAGCACAGCAGGCCCAGGACCATTTGCCTGTCCTAGATTGGCGCCACCTCGTCGATCAAGGGCTCCGCCACAGGGGTATCAACGCGCAGGAGGCAGCTGCAACCGCAATGGCCAAGCTGAGTTCTCTCATGGACTGCTCTGTGTTGGTGCAAAGATAAGTTCTATCTGCATATCGGGCATGTACTGTGCGGCGTGTACTGAAATTGGACGGCTTTCCTTCACATTGATCAAGGAATTTAGACACGGGTCCCCATCGTTGCAGCAGAGTCTGGGGCGTGTGTTGGGTGTCCTCGACTACGATGCACACCCTCATGTTCTCCCCCAAGCGGTGGATTGCTTGCTGGAAAGCATCAGTTCGGAGGTGGGGAATTGGATTCCATCCACAGTCTCCGCATGTTACCCTCATTAAACCGGTGATTACAGTCTGCAGCTAGAATGACAAATGTCGAAGCACGCCGAAATTGCTACCTTGCTATTCCAAAGCTCTTCGCAAACATCACATCAAGGTTGACGGAACGTACGTTCCTCCTGATGTGGAGATATTTCATGTCTTACCACCCAGCTGTAGGTTTCCGATCAAGTGAGGTGTGTGCTTTGTTTGATGCACTGGATAGCGGGCTGGAGGACTACACTACGGACGAGCGTGGAGACGTGGGATCGTGGATACGCATCGCTTGTATCCGCGGTTTGAGTTCAGTCATCGAAGATATATTCCGCATTTCTGGCAGCCTGCCGGATTTTCCTTCCTTTTTGCCTCCCCACAGATACCACGCTATCATTGGACGTATCCTTCGTCAAGGCGTAGAAAGGCTCGATAATGTCCGTCAGATTTCTGGAGAATGTTTTTTGCGCATCTTGAAGCTCCCGCTCCCTGCTGTGGAACATGCAGAAAGTTGGAGGATTAAAAACGTCGATCTGATGAAGGAATTATTTTTCGCGTAAGTAATGTTCTGGAGGAGCAAAGACATTCAATGAAAAATTTTCTGCAGAGAGAACGGCAATGACAACAACTGCTGGAGTGATGGAGTCTGGTTGTTCCCGAAGGCTGTCAAGATCCTCCAGATACCTGAGTATCGGAGATCGTTGTTGAGCGGCCTGGTGTTGAGCGTCGCCACGAGGACGGGCAGCACAGTATGTTGTTTTCCGCTGTAGTGGGCGTCGACAGCAGGCTTACATCGTATTGACTTAGCAACGGCCTGCATCGTCGAGTCTCGCTAGTTATACGAAAACATTGCCCCTGACTGCTGTCTCTGAGGGGGAATACAGCATTTCCGAATTTGCAAGCGACCTCATCAGCCCGGCTCAATCAAACCCAACATCCAACAATGCCGTAATACCAGTTCTGCAGACATTTAATATGTTGCTTGAGGAGGATGCCTTGGTGTGTCTCTCGAAATCTGAGAGAGGTGCCGCATGGTAAGCAGCTTGCATTCCAGTGGCGTGTGTGCTAACTGACATTGTGCAGTATCGAAGCCTTGTTGTCAATCTCCTGCAAAAACGTGTCGCGTGTCAAGAACGTCCAAAGACTTCAGGAGTCAATGAAGATGTAAGTCACAATTCATTAATCGGCTTATACCGAGGCGATCTGTCAAAATGGCGGTGCTACAGAGTTGTCAACCTCTTCACGTTTCCTTCGGTTGCGAAAGCGTGCTTATCCACAATCGTCGAGTTCCTTGCGCATCCTTACCCCAGAGTATGTATATTCCCGATCGTCAGGGAGGGACAGTAAACTAATACGTACCTACTCAGGTTCGATCGAGCACCGCCGAGCACTTATATATTGTACTGCAGAGCAAGGATCTAGGTTGGGAACCAGATGAGCAAGTCGAGGAGATTCTTCTCGAAACGGAATGGTATGATCGATTGAGTGATGGTTTCCGACATTTGTGGAGCTGAGTGCGTGTTTGACAGGTCGTCAGGGGATGTGGATAAGGTGAAGGATGTGGCACGAGGCCTGGTGGATGCACTTGCGTCAGGAATGAACGCGTTGTAATATCATTTTGTCAATTAGAAAACTATTGCCTGCAGTTTGCATGGCACCAACTGAGTGCCAGCTGTTTTGGGCGTGGGAATTTCGGTTACGTGCTGGGGGGACGGCGAGCACCAATTGGAGAGTGCAGCCACAACATCCATATCGCACGTCCGCGTCATGGTTGTCGACCCTCGCATTACTGACAAAGAATTAGCTGCGGTCAACGCCGCTGCAGTGACACGCGAATATCGCGTGCAACCCCATCTTGGTATGCTTGCTACAACTTGTCCGTTCCTGTCTTGGTCCGACACCATTTTCTCCAGATTATCGCACTGTATCTGCCATCAACGGGTGAAAACCAGCTTAAAGTGTGTTCGTTTATGTTTAATTGATCACCTCACAGGCCGCTTGTTGTACTGGATAATGTCAAGGTAGAGACCACGAGGCGCTTGACGTGATGACCGGGCTAACGCCGGATCAGTTCCCTTCGTACAACGAGATCGTACAGTTGACCCTTCCGGACGGTTCCAAAAGGGGTGGTCAAGTGCTAGAGGTCCAAGGGAAAAAAGCGATTGTACAGGTCTTCGAGGGTACATCAGGGGTAGACGTCAAAGCCACTCATGTCGAGTTTACGGGTAGCAGCATGAAGCTCCCCGTCGCAGAAGACATGCTGGGTCGCATCTTCAACGGTTCCGGAAATCCCATTGATCAAGGCCCAAAAGTCTTTGCAGAAGATTACCTCGACATTAACGGTGGGTTTCTTCCGCCACTATCTCGTCTCGTCCCCCTACAAGGTTTAGTTTAGGCTCGCCGATCAACCCGTATTCCCGGATCTACCCTGAGGAGATGATACAAACTGGGATTTCTACAATCGACACAATGAACTCCATTGCCCGCGGACAGAAGATCCCTATCTTCTCAGCCGCAGGTCTACCACACAACGAGGTAGCCATAACGCTAACTTCTTTGTGCCTATCTCTGACGGTCACGTCAGATTGCTGCGCAAATTGTACGTCAAGCTGGCTTAGTGAAGCGTCCCACAAAAGATGTGCATGACGGTCACGAAGACAACTTTTCCGTGGTGTTCGCCGCTATGGGTGTCAACATGGAAACAGCACGGTTCTTCAAGGAGGACTTTGAGTCCAATGGAAGTCTTGATCGAGTCACGCTGTTCCTTAACCTCGCCAACGATCCCACCATTGAGCGTATCATCACGCCTCGACTTGCGTTGACAACCGCCGAGTACTATGCCTACCAATTGGAGAAACATGTGTTGGTTATATTAACTGACATGTCATCGTATGCAGATGCCCTGCGTGAAGTGCGTGTCGATTCCTTGGATGCTGCTTCGGTTGACTCGGCTACTTATTTCCTAATGGCAGGTATCGGCAGCCCGTGAAGAAGTGCCTGGTCGTCGAGGCTACCCCGGATACATGTACACCGACTTGTCGACAATTTACGAACGTGCAGGTCGTGTCGAGGGGAGGAACGGGTCGATTACTCAAATTCCCATCCTCACCATGCCCAATGATGGTGCTTCTTTTCCACATTTCGCAAGCTCCGCTGACTGATACCGATCACGCAGACATAACGCACCCCATTCCTGACCTGACAGGATACATTACCGAAGGGCAAATATTCGTCGATCGTCAATTGCACAACAGACAAATATATCCCCCCATTAACGTGCTGCCATCACTTTCGCGGCTGATGAAGAGTGCGATCGGCGAGAAACTCACGAGGAAAGACCATGGTGACGTATCCAACCAGCTGGTGTGTTGTGCCTGAATTATCTCGATGTGTTTTTTTATTCATGAGACCACGTGTATGTAGTATGCCAAGTACGCGATAGGAAGAGACGCGGCTGCCATGAAAGCGGTCGTCGGGGAGGAGGCGTTATCGGCTGAGGACAAGCTGGCCTTGGAATTCTTGGACAAGTTTGAGCGCCAGTTTGTGGGCCAAGGTGAGCGTGCCTTTTTATGTTCGCCGTGTGTTGTTCACGTGACGTGTGTGTAGGAGCGTACGAGTCACGCACGATATTTGATTCGCTCGACCTGGCGTGGACACTGCTGCGTATCTTCCCGAAGGAACAGCTGAACCGCATCAACCCGAAGATTATCGCGGAATTCTATGGGCGGAAGCCGACGAAGAGGGCAAGCGAAGAAGAGCGACAGGATGGGAAGCTTATTGATGCGTAGATAATCGTGTGGAGTGGACGGGCTATAACACGCTATCTGCACGGAGTCTTCCATATGAAAGCGAGCGCATCTGATGGAACGAGCATCGATAAGATGGCAGTGGGGATGAGCGCAAAGTCAATTTCACGTTTCAGGTATGACAAGATGCAGACACCCGCGGACTGCGAACGTGGGTGGGATTGAACATGGCAATGGGTGGTTCATAAAGGCCAGGTGGAGACACGTTTCGTAGCGAATTTGGTAGGGGTGGAGGTTTTGGACCATCGATCTTGGAATGGACTGCCAAAGAGCGTAAGACTCGCGGTCCAAGTTGAGCCGGACAGCGTGGCAGCCTGCCAGTAGTGCCGCAAACCTTGGCTTTTACCTCCTTCCGTCACTCACTTGAACCGCCAGGTATCTGCCAGGCAACCAGGGACTCTCCACCGTTGACCTGCCGCCGCATCTCATTCCTGTCACCCTTCGTGGAGCACGCCAGGTCTGTTTCCGTCGTGTCTTGGTCCCATGTGTTCACCCTGAGTCTCACCAAGTTCGGCTGTTCTCTTCACGGCACTTATATATTCCCCCCATCCGCCCTCCTCACGTTCTTCTTTTTATCTCGAGCCCTCCAGCCCCCATCCCTCTATGAGCGACCTTGACCATCCTCTCCAAGAAATTAACTGCAGAAAACGAAAGGCTGACACTGACGATGATGTCCAGCTCCCGATCTCAAATCCCTCCCAGTCGCCCAATGATCCTATCCTAGTCGACCGCCCCTCCTCTCCTCTCCGCCCTTCTCATGCCCCAAGACAACCCCCCACCAGCCCCTGGCTCTCCACCGACACCGCGCATGCAGTCTGGCCCTCAGAACACTCTCCAACTGACTCCCCTCCCGTCTCCCCGCTCAACAGCGATCCCCTCCATGCCCGCTTCCACAAGCGTCCACGGATCGACACCAATAACCTTTCCAGGACCCACCCCCGTGCACCCGACAGACACCCCTCATCTCGAGCGTCGTTGCCTCCTCACACGCCTACTCGGCGTTCCCGTAGAAGGCCTGAACCCCCCTCTCCATCCCCGTCCTCTCCTCAACCACCTTTTCTCAGGATCGAACAACATTCCCCGTCCGCAGCCAACCTGCATCCCGCATTGCAACCTCCCTTTCCGCACGTAGATCTCACCTCCCCACATATCCCATCCCTACATCCGTTGATTAATCAGCAGACGCTCAAGGAACTCGATCTGAGTGCCATCCTGCGCAATCCACAGCTTCGTATGTCTTCCCTCTCTCACGCCTATTACCACCTCACTCATTCATTTCAAACAGGCCATGACCTCCTCTTCGACGCCGGCTTGCAGTTCAGACCCACTTCTGGTAGGAAAAAGCGCGACCTCTCGGATAGGTACTGGCGTGCCGTCGCACAGGAACTTGAAAACGGTTGCACGTGCATCTCCTTTGACATGCAGTGGAAGCCATCAGAATGTGTCTGCGTCTGTCGTCGTGTCCCTCTCCCACCTCAAAACCCCGTCCTAACGTATTCGACCTCCCGCCGTGCTCTCACCCTCCGAATGCCCTCACGTATCCGCCTACTGCTAACAGAATTCTTGGAAGTTCTCCTCTTCGTCATTCAACCTCTGAAAAGTATCTCCGACACATACGCTAATCCTTCCACTTTCCAAGTACAGATCGAGAGACACGCTGCCCAAGCTGCGCATCTCCGATCCGTATTTGACCCGGACCTCATCCACCAGGAACTTCAACACAATCTTTTCGATCCCTCTGGGCTTTTCATCGTCATCGGTGAAACTCTCAAGAGCCACTGTGCACCGATGCGCGATCGAGCCGTCGATGCTATGGTCGAGGTTGCAAAGGCCTGTGCGCCCGGAGGTGGAGGCAGTAAGGCGGACGCCGTCAAAGCAGTGCGAATGTGTCTTGACATTTTGGAGCTCATGAAACTCGTTCGTCCATCTGATAGGTTCATCATTTTGCATGCTCACGTATAAATTAGGACATTGCCAACCATCAATTACAAACCCTGCGCCCTTTTCTCATCGACAGTTCGGGTCAGTACGAGCTCAAGGCTTTCAAAAGCCGCAAGGGATTGAGTTCATCACTTGATGTCACACGGGAATGGATCAAATCATCCCACCGCCAGCTGCTCGCATCACCTATTTTTGCTCACCCTTCCTTCCCATCCGGATCGCTCCACTATGGTAACCTTTCGCACACGCAGAAGACATACGTCAGCGTCCTCAAGGGCCTGACTGACCTCGTTTTCAACCCACCTCCCGCATCATCAACTCCGCAAAACTCGTCATCCACCGCCATCCAAGCCATGTGCCCCTTGCCCTTGTATCCCGAAACCACATATCTCGACAGCGCACGCCTACTGGTTCTAGCGGCCGATGCGGCCGATACGGCTGCGATGTACATGTTTTTGCTGTTGTACCGCCAACTCGTGTTCTCGGATACGGGTGACCTGCTGGGTGTTCCACGAGATCAGTCACGTGTAAGCGATGCTGAGCTCCTCAAACTCAAAAAGGAGATCCGAGATATCTCATCCTCGCATCTCGGACAATGGTTCAAATATGGGAACATGGAACAATCTTCTATTTCCGATGCCGACCGCGAGAAATGGAGCAAGATTAAGCAGGATATCGTGCTTCAGGTTGCACTCCGAGCCAAAGAGGCGCATATTGGTTCTTCTGCTCGCCCACACTCGTCAGCAGACAGTCATATACCACCTTTCCACGCACCAGATGAACGTGTACTAAAGCTTGCCGAACGATGGTGCCAAACACATGTACGGCCGAACTCGGCACTCAGCACGATGCTCAAGAACAGAATCCGTGACGCAGTATTCAATCAGGTTCTTGCCGTCGCCTATCCACCCAGAGACTCGTTACCCCCTCACATCAAGACTGCTGAAAACGGGGCTTCTACACCTCCAAGCCTAGCTTCTGGCATGGAGCCCCTTGCTGACGAGATACGCTCACTCGCAGAGCGACTTTCCCGCTTGGCACATATACATCTTGGCGTTTACCTACCGTTGTATGAACAGGAGGACATTTTATCCGGCATTACGATTGCATCGGCTTAGTTCCTTGCCTTATTTTCTAGACATCTACCTCTCAATCACCTCCACTAGTATACCCATCATTGTTTCCATCTTGTCGGGCGTTCACTCATGAGTGCATTCTGATAGTGAACTTGAAGTCGTAGTAACAACAGAACCAAATACCCTAGGCAATCAAATAATACCACTCCATGAACCGAGCTGTGTGATGATAAGCTAGTGGCTCAACGTTGTAGCTATCACTGAAAGTAAAAGCTCCCCCGAAACTACATCACCCTGCGTCGCTTCACCCTTCTTCCCGCGTCGACTGATCCTACTGGACGCCTTCTCTTACCATCTGACCATTCCATTCCTTCACTCCGGGGAAACGGGCGCATTTTCTTCTCCTTTTGGCTTATCTTCTTTTGCTTCTTCTCTACCGCCTTCTTCACTGCCTGCTTTCCGCCAACCGATGCGATGGCATCCAGGCGGGCTTTCACTAGGAGTGCTTTCTTTTCGGCTGTGGACATTGAAGACAAATAACGAACACGTGAATGGCGGGCGAGGCTGAGGTTGTCTACTGGGCTTACATCGTTTCATCCACCACCCAGCTTTCCCTTGCTTTCTCTTCTCCTTTTCTGTCTGCTTGGCTGACTGTAGTGCCTTGGATTCTACGTGTTCCCGATTGTCCAAGTTGACGGCGCTCTCCGCGCCCTTCACCGCATATTCAAGCCGTTTCACTTCTTCTTCACGCTCCGCTCTCAGATGCGAGGGGGAATTTGCAAGAAGCTTTTGTGCGCGTTTCATATGTTCACGGAGCGTCAACAGCTCATCGCTGCGTAAGCCTGACAGGAAATCGTATTGTTGTTTGAATTTGGAGGGGTCATAACGACCTGCAGCATGCATGAAACGTGGGTCTCTTGGTTTCTGACAGCAAATAAACATTGAGGATCAAGCTCGACGGCTGAAACACATACTGGCATTGCGTCGTCAATGACTACCCTCCGACGGCTAACCGGGCGTTTAGAAGTTACTTCGATAGGCCTATAGAACGGATATATTGTGAAACACATGGTAGGAAGAGATGGTGTGCCTACGCGTGCTTATTCGCTCGTTTGGTTATGGCATTCTTTGGTTTGGACGGTTGATCTGGTTTTTCATTGTCCTTGCCTTTGGCTGGATGAGGGAATGAGTTGTCATCCCCCGCCGTGCTAAAATCACCCCCGGAATCAGACTCAGTGTCGCTGAGTGCTTGGGCTTGGGCAAGAGAACGTTGGGCACTCCGAAGCGTACCGAGGGGCAGGGTAGAGAGGTCTGCAATGTGACATTAATTTACCTAGACAACGAAGCTGAGCAGACATGCTGACCATCTTCGAGAGATCGCTTCAGCAACGGCAAAGGTGTACGAATCAGCAAAAGGGTAGAGTGGTATGACACACGAAGTACTCACCAGTCTCCGTGAAGGCTCTGCTTCACTCGCACTGTGATCGTCGTCGTCGGCTCCCTCGGAGTCTAGACTAGCAGAGGCATCGCCCGTTTGGTCTTGCAGGTCAAATTCTTCGTCATTGATCCACTGAGCAACCCGTGGGGCATTAATGTCCTCTTCATCTCTATCCTCTTCATCTGCGTCGATGTCTTCGTCGTTGCTCTCGTCATCGTGGTGAGTTTCCTGAAGACGCGCTATGGTCGAATACGCAGGTTCAGCACCGTCTTCCGATCCCGACAAGAAATCGATGGTTTTCAGTCGAGCTTGTTTAGCAACCCGGGCCTTTGACTGCTGAACGTTTTCTGGAGCCGCCACCGATTGGGTTGGTGTGTGGGCAGGACGTGGTCGACGGGTCATACTCGACTCGGTACTGGCAATTTTGAAGCAAGTTACTTTATACTTGCAGAGCCACAATCTACTCGTCTCGTCTAAATCGAATCTACATCGTGTCAAAGAAAAGCCTACTAGACAACGCCTGCGAGCTGGCATGGTATTCTAAAATTGCCGAGCATTCGCGTTCAGTATACTATCTATGGAGCTGCAGGATGATTGATTTCACTATGGTGAAAAGTTCACTACGATAGTACTTAAGTGTTGCCCCCCGGGATGACTTACGACGGAACGGTCACATGATCCTGATATGCAAATTACAGCAAACATTGAACGCGACGCGTAAACCAACGCGTTTAATTGCACTAATTATTTTAGTATTTAGTCACTCTCGTGTCCTTTTGCACTTTCCCCCGGACCACGACGACGACGACGACGACGGTAACACTTTCTTTTCTTCGTCTTCCTGCTCCCCGTCGCCGTGTTCATGTCTCTCCCCACCCCACCCCGTACCTCCCATCACCGCCACAAGGAAACCCTCCTTCCTGGCTCTCGCGTCGCTTGGGCACAGCAAAATCAGTATTTCATCCTCTCCTATAATCCTACACTGTCTTCTCCTTATCCGCTTCGATCCTGCGTAGAACAACCAGCCAAATCCATCCTTAAGAAGCGTGACCATCCCTCGCTCCTCCCACCAGAAGAGGATCAGAGACAAATTACACCGGAACCCGAAGACCCCCTGGTCGATCTCACCTACCTCTCCAGGCCAGTCCAGCAAATAATCTCTCCAGAGTCTACCCTTCGTGACCTCATCGAGGCGTATTCCATTCTGCATGCCCGATTGCGAGCCGCCGTCATGAGCTCAACAGATGCGGACGCGTCTTGGCCACTCTTCCAGCCCCTCCGCAAGAATACACACGTGTTCACCGAAGCGGTCATTCGTGATCTTGGCAGAGCATTGGTCCAGCCCAAATCTGATGTAGCACCGGAAGACGATATTCCCATGGACTGTGACAAGGAGTGCGAAGACGAAGAGGCGCTTTCTCTACTGCCCTCTCCAAAGCAAAGCCCACGGAAAAAAAAGCAGGGCATGTCAGCTTCCCAAGTTAAATTTGCCCGAGATCTCTGCACAACAACGCATGCTGTTCTACGACTCCTCAGCGCCATATTCACTTTGTCACCCCTTCATCAAATATTCGATGGTACGTCCTGCCAATACTAATTTGCCGTGACTCATTCAATTATATATAGATGCTCAATTACGCGACATGCTCACTCACGTACTGGCCATTCCTATGGCCGACGAGTTACCCACTCCAAATGCACGAAAGACGTGCGCGCTGTCAATTTGGCTACTTCAAGTTCAGCGACTCCCTGAAACTGTTCTACTCCCTGCTCGGGATCGAATTGCCTTCGCTTTGCGGCGTGGCATGGAAGGTGAACTTGGAAAAGAGGGTAAGAAGGGGTCGGCATGCGATGGGCTCAAGGTACACATCCATTGCAAAGAATGCTTCTTTCGGCTGATTCATGGTGATAGGCTGTCCATGATCTGTCTATTCATCAGCCAACTACCTTCATTCCTGCTTTCGTTGAACTCTTACCATCTATACTGGCGAACTTGTTGGCACCAACACTAGGCTTGCGAACACAGGCATGCCACGCACTTGGAGGTTTCGTGCTGGGCTGTATTAATCTCCCTTCCTCATCTGTTCACGTTCGCATATCAAATATTGTCTCTACCTTTTTGACCACCTCCACTGCTTCGTCTCCCCGTCGGAGTCCCGTAAAACCCGTAACAGAGCCCGGTATCATTCGAACCCTCCGAACCACTCTCAACACCGTTGATCCCCAACACGTCGCACAAGGTCCTGTGTGGGCCTTGAGTGTCCTAGCATCTCTAATCGTGCTGCTCGGTCCTCTAGTTTGCACAGATGCTCGACTCACTCGCATCGTATCTGCGCTTCTTTCTCTCGCCATGCGCAACAAGAAGAGCTCTGTTCGTGGTCTCGCCTCCCTTTTGTGGAGGTGTGTTGCTTGGGCATACGTTCAACCACCTTTAGAGCTCTTTCCTGAAGGCGGCGAAGGTCACGAAGTGGTTGGCGGGGAGCAAGATACTGTACTAGCCCGGGAAAGCTTTTGGAAGATAGTCAAGTCCGTGGTCGATATGGGAACGGGTGTCTCGACTGTGGCGGCGCTCCTTGGAGACGACTGCGATGATGAAGGTCGATTAAGGAAGGCTCTACGGCTTGTCAAGGCCATGCTCAATAAAGGTGGCCAAACCACTCTCGATGCCATAGACATTGCAAAGATTCTCGTCAGCTGTGAGAACAATGGCAAATCTTGGTCTTCAAACAATCTGTTGCCCCATTCGCTGTTTTCTTCAAATCCTGGGTTGCTAACCGCTGACTACAAGTCGCTCTCCACTGCTGTGAAACCGATATTCGATGAATGCCCCCAGTTGAACGATATTCGACCTTTGACTCGTGATCAATTGTCTAGGGATTGGGTATTCAACGAATTGATAGAGATCTGGAGGGCTACCTTGGGTTGTTTGGAAATACTTGACGACTGCCCCTTACCAGTAAGTCTCATCAATTGGTACAATTCGTCGCTCACGAGTAGGGCCAGTCCGAGACGCTCGCAACTTGGAATGGTCTACTGAAAGCCAATGTGACCGTCCTCCTCGGTTAGTAATTATGCATTGATGTCACCATCTCACTGATCCTCTGGTATTCAGATGCCGACGACCACGACAGTATCATTGAATTCGCCTCTAAAGCTGCCCACATTCTCGCAGAGATTCTCCGTGATTCACAACTAGATTTCGCCTCGATTGCTTGTCAAACTTCTTCGAAAATTGGTTCACACTCAAAGGCAGCCAAAAGCATGCCAATACGGTCAAATTCTGCGATGAAACTCGGCGCTGTCAGAGAACTCTGGGCATGCATGCGAACCACCTTTCCAAACAATTTACTTCATTCGGGTGGTGCAAAGTTATTGGAATGCCTCGTCGAGGATGAATCTGATCTTGTCTGGGAGACTGATACACCCGATACCGCAAGGGAGGAGTGGGCCAAGTTGTGCTCAGAGACTCTGATCGTCTGTGATGTGGAGGAGTTGGAAAGGTTCTGGGCGCAAAGGTCGCAATCGTATGCCAGCATGACATATGAGCCTGGAGTGCGGAGTCTAGTTTGGGGTTGCTTCGTGGAGACGTGGATTGCGGACTGCGAGGCGTCGTGGGATGGTGCTACTATTCTCCTTGG
This sequence comes from Boletus smithii, assembly GCA_038092715.1. NCBI lineage: Eukaryota > Fungi > Basidiomycota > Agaricomycetes > Boletales > Boletaceae > Boletus > Boletus smithii. The sequence continues at coordinate 14,331 of JBBPQT010000055.1, read as the reverse complement.
GGTTCCATTTGAGTAAGTTCTCTGGTTATGCCGTCTGCATTATTTATCAATGATCGATAGCAACCGCAGTGCTTGGGAATTCAGCAATGATGAATTCGGCGTATGGGATGGATTCCTCAGACATACAATGAACAAGGCCAACGATAACGGCATAGATGCGATGATGGTATTGGACCATGTTGCCAATCTGGTAACACGATCTCCCTGTCCAGGCTTCGCTTCTTCGACTCGCGTCGCCGACCTCCTCTTATCACACTGCGAAATGGACGATATAAGAGAACTTCCTCCCAACGTTTTTGAACTTGTCAACGACACGCTGCTTTCCACATATCCCCCGGAGCCACATAATCTGAAGCCATCCATGTGGCTCATCGTATCTCTCACGCGTGCGGTCGATGCGTGTCCTGTGGACCTGCGTCTCAGTCTACTGGAAGCCACCCAGGATGGTATCGGTGCTTGGTTATCGGATGAATATCGCGTTTTCACGCGAGATGAATACATGCTGGATGTGTTGCCCCTTTATCAAACTGCCTTGTTAGGTATTCAAGAACTCCCGCGCACGCTCAGGGTTCTTGAGGTTCTCTCACCTCTCCTCCAGTCCGTCTTCACTGGCCGGGATGACAAACCCAGGATCGCTAGGGAAGCATTTACCGAATTCTGGACTACGACCTTTGCGGATATGGAAGAACCAGAGGGTGGTTGGCCCGAGGATCTTCGAAATTGTTTACTGCCTGCTGAGGACCCCACGGGGCCCGACGTTGAGCCCTCTAGCGATCCCGAAGAAATCGAAGATGCTACAGTGCGTGCGCCGTCATCCGCAAACAGTGAAAGCGATGATCTTTCACGTACCCCACCTTCGTCACCGCTTTGGTTGGGGTCCGGCTCGATATGCAGTGTACGAACTGTGCGAGCTTCAGAGGACGAGAGAGCGTCGCCGCCGTTCATTGGTCGTCTCGGACCTGCGCTTTTCACTCCGTTTGTCGATCCTACACTATCATCGGCTAGCCTCGCTAGAAGCCTTTCCCCGTCTACCACCTGTGCTATTAAGGAACCTTCCACCCCTATTAATGGTTCACGATCTTCTCGTGTTACTACCCCGCCGCGTCCGCATAAGCCGATGAGCACTCTGGAATCCTTCCAGTCCATTTTGCTCAAACCGTCCGCCGGAACCCTCCCTGTTCATCCCACAACCCCAACAACGCCGCGTTCGGTTCGTTCGAGCCTTTCCCCTGGCAAAGGAGGACGTGGTTTTGGGGACAAAGAAAATGTTTCGCCTCTGCCGATGTTGCCTGCTGCTGAAGGGATATTCTATACACCAAGCAGGACTAAACCTTCCTCTGTCCTCGGTAAACGCCAGATGGTCGACGAATCACCTCGAGAAAGTGCAATTAAAAGGGGACGAACGTCATTCATTCGTTCCTCCATCGAGTTCCCCTCAGCTGGTGACAGCGACCTGGAAGATGAGCTGGCGGTAGAGGCTACTCTCTGTTCACCCGCAGGAAAGGGAGTGGACCGTGAACAGTCCCTGGTTCCAAGCGAGATCTCCCAAACTGGTGCTTCCCGAAAGCGGAAACGCCAGCGAATTGTCATGGAAGCCGTTGTCGTTCCGTCACTGGCGGATATTCAACATCAGCAGCGTATGATGCGGAGGAGGGCTAGTACTGAGTGCATCAGCGTCGCCACGACATCTCCGGGTCTCCACCGCTCGTCATCAATGTCCAAGCTTCGCGATTCCTATGGTGATGAAACGGTGGCGTTCCGGAGGAAACGAATGAAGCACTGGGATGACATTAACACGAGTCCCTCTCCCTCGTTGACCGTACTGGAAGAGACAGTGATCGCGGGAAGTGGTAAGTAGCCAACTGTTTGGAATCATGCACGCTCATCTAAGCATTGATTGCAGATGATTCAATAATGCTCGCTGGCACCGGGAGCAGAACACCCGAATCAGAAAGTTCAGACGATGACCCCTATCTGGGCCAAGTATCGCCTCGTCACCTGGCTTCTCCTGCTCCACGACGATATATGGATCCTGATTACGACGTGTCAAGTGATGACATACCCTCATCCAGCCCATCGAGAGATCTGGTTGCCCGACGTCAGCAACGTTTTGGATATCTTGTGCAAACAAATTGTAGATAGTCTTTACATCTCTTCGCTCTACCATTTACCCTAGTGGACAGCATTGATATCATTTGTATTATTTCACTGCATAGTTGTGTTCATAACTGTCACTCATCAATTCAAGGATAGAACATGTTTCAAGTTGCTTAGTGATCGGCCCGATGTACAACTTGGGCTGGCAATTGGGAACGATGTTCTAAGATTAGTACTCCCTCCTGGTCGCTTAATAACGGCAGAAGCCCAGGTGTCATTACCGCCTCAATGGCATCTGTCAGTTTCCCACCATGCAGAACACAGACACTGAGACAGTACTAGTACTTGGTCTTCGGACCTCCCGCGACTGCCATCAGGAGGTCATCCCGCAATTCCAGCAATTGACTCTATTCCAGAAATTATATCATAATCATAAAATTTATTCGAGAGGGATGCGAAGATTACGGATGTGATGTACCATGATGATGGGAAATGTATGTCACCTGGGATCACCCATTTTCTTCCCCATCTGCTCAGTCAACACTGCGCCGATTTGGTGAACCAGCCTCGTCGCCTGGAGAAGTTCGGACATGGGTATTTGAGACGCGCCATTCGCAACGGAAGAATAAACATCCTGCAGGGCATCAAGCCTTGCTGACGTTGTCTTGGCCCTTCGCAAGGACGGACGACGGGGGGCTGATGGCGTGATCTCGTTTTGCGACATTGCCTTTGGCAGACTCAATCCAAAGGGAAGATACGACTCGTCATCGGGCTCTGATAGTCTAGTTGAGTGAGATGACCGACATGATGGTATTCTGGCGTACCGTGCGGTGTAGAAGCCTGAGTCCGTAGTGGGGAGCTGGGGTGAGCATCCACCAGAAATTGGTCAACATCGACCTCTGAGTACAGTCGAGAAGGTGAATGGATGTCCAATTCTATGCAGAAATTGTACATGCCTGATGATGTTACATCGACATAGAAGTCTTCCCAGTCAAAGTTATCTTCGTCAGACCCAACAGACGAGGGTAAGGCAGACAGCGATGTCTTGCTCTTTCTCTGTGCGCTACGTGATGACGGCGTGTGGGGGGCGAACACAAGGCCCTGTTCAGTCCTGACGGTGTTCTGGCTCGTTTCCGCTCTCTGCACCATTTTCTGACGCCACATAACCGCATGGAGAGTAGGTACCTGTACTCCATCGAATACCATCCTTTTCTTGAGTGGCACAGAATTCATACGTGGGACATCAATCGGCGTAACATCGCGAGTGGCAGGCTCTGATTCTAATTTGCGGACGGCGCGAAGAGTACCCCGCGAGGTTCGACTTCGCTTCTGAGGTGCATCGTCTGAGGGAAATGGATCAATTTCGTTTTCATCCGACAGTCATCAAACATGATCACCACTGTCTGCAAGCTTTCGTTTCTGGTTCGACACGTATGCAGTGACTGAATGAAATTTTGGGGGGGAGTGAGAACTCGACATCGCACCGCTAGGAGAGAGGATTGGCGGAACATGTATTTGAGGATTGCTCGTCGATCGTTCTGACTCATCTAGGGAGGACACATCCATTCGGCTGGAGTACTCCTGGAGTTGACGCAGGACTGTCGGTTGAAGTGCATCGTCATCGGGAGAGGACATAAGGAAGGTGGTATCTTCTTGGCGCTTAAGCATCTGCTGGTGTCCGTGCGGTAAAGCTTTCATATCAGATGCTCCCGGCCAAGCTTCAGCGTGTGCTGATATTGATAATGGGCTAACCCGAAAACTGAATTCACCAGAATCTTGGTGTTGATGACTGGTAGGAAAGCGAGCCTGGAAACCATCACTCTTCAAACGAAGACCATCGGTATTTACGGTGAGACTTGCAAAGGAATCATCTTACGATACTCTGGGACTGCGATTCGGTGGTCAATGACAATCCATTTGCAAGATCGCCTCCGTATGCGGCCACAAAACAAGCCAAACAAGATTTGATCTTTAGGGGAAGGATGTTGCAAAATTGGCTGCGACCGTGGTAAGTTGCCCTCCAAAATTTTTCGAAAGCGAACGGAGCTATGGCCGGTGTCGGGATGCGAGAAAAACCGGATGCCAGAAAAGTTTCCGTCTCCTGGAGAGACTGAATTGATAACGGAATGACCTCAAGAGCCTTGAGGGTCTCACAATACAGGGAGACGGCCTGGAAGAGATTCAATGCGTCAAAAGAAAGAGAAAGAAGAAATCATACCACAGAATTAAACTCGTCATTGGACATGACCTCAGTATGATCCTCGATCCAAAGACAGAGGCTGCTGCAAAGAGCTTGAAGTATGTGCATCACTTTGCCTGGAGCTGAGACTATCACACAGCGGATAACATTGAGAAGCTCAAGGGAACGTGTCAGTGCCTCCGGAGAGTGAGGTGCTCGGCTATAAGAGACGGTCAAGCAGACGTCAAGCATGGACAGAAGCTCGTCAGTTGGAGAGTTGCCGTGTTCATGAGTAGAAGTCAAAAGGAAACCGAGCACGGGTATGATCGACTCCCTTCAAAAAGACGGTAAATAATCTTATACGAGGATAATGAACAAAACGATACCAATTTTCAACTTCTTTTCCCTGAAAATATCGCAGGATTTCAGTCACAGTGGCGGAATCCCCTGATACTGTGATGGCATTCCGAAGCAATGCCTCCCATACTTCTAATTCAGGCTCGGATAAAACCCAGGTACTGGTCTATATCAGTATCAAGCTTTTGAAGGCAAAAAGACGATGTACCAGATTGGGATGGCGAGAAACTTGACAAGTTCCTTCCAGTCGAGACCGAGCTCGGAAGAGGACAACGATGCCGCAACGACTCCCCAGAGTTCACGTTGGCTTCGAATGACCAATTGTGACGCTGTGAGATCAGGTATATCGCGTAGGAACGAAGGCGAAGCTGTTGCCATGAGATTGGCGCAGAGTCTGCCCCACAATGTCCGGACGCCAAGATCAAGAACATGAAAGGCATACTTTAGAATTGATGTCAGGATAAGCTCAGCGGCCTCTGTGAGACTGAGGGCAACGAAGGCTTTTCGCATTGCAGACCACAATTGGTCGATGAAGGTGAGTCTGCATAGTTGATCGTGGACATTCCAAGATCCCCAATCTGGCTGACACTCCCCCAAAGGCACTGGCGGTAAAAACTCGGCGATTGTTGCGGCTGAGGATCTCAGCACTTCTGTTGTCACGGAGATATGCTGTCCACATTCGAGTTGATGCGAGCATGCAAGCAAGATGGACAACCATACATCAACGAGACTCGACTTGAAGATGCAAGTACTCAATACACGAACAAAATAGGCGGTAAGCTGACTTACATCCAATTCTTTTTTGTCTACTTCGGTTGCAAAATGCTTCCATATTACCAACAATGTCTTGTAGTGTTGAGCAATCTCTGTCTCCTCCAGCCAATGCACGACAACCGGAACCTTGGGGATAGAGTGGATGGTCGATGGGAGGCTGTCCCACTCAGCACCAATGATTGCTCCGTTGAGCAAGACCGAGGCAGGAATTTCATACATGTTCTGTGTGATTTGATGTCTAACTTGTGCATCGTTGGTAAATGCCTGAAGAAACATAAATGCCTCCCGACGTGTGTGTTTGCACTCCGTTTGAACCATTGCCTTGATGACCGATAAGGCTTGAGATACCCTGTCGCCACGCTCGTCAGACCGGATCGCTGACGTCCGGTCAGATAAAAGGACATTAGCAAGTGCGATGCCGATGCCTCCGCTGACCTCTTGCTTTAATATATAGAAAGCCGAGGAAATTAGCGCGGGCTCTACGTTCTCAGGGCTGAGAAGCATCTGACTGAAAGTCCAGACAAAACATCTCCAAACGTGCGGATGCAGGGCTCGTATGACGGACCGTTTGTGTGTGAGTGCCATAGCGAGGGATTGAAGTATGAAACGTAGAACCGTGGGTTTCCTATACAAAGTGGGGCCATAGAGAACTATCAACGAGGCGAGGACAGAAAATATCCATGTCGGAGCATCTCCAGGATGTGCGCGTGATTCAACGGAAAAAGCGGCACGAACAATGCGCTCGAAACTCGTATCCTCGGGAGCTGCCTGGGATTCGTCGCAGTAAGGTTCCAAAAAGGATATGATGTGATCGGATAGCGTTTGCCATTTCGTCAGGGAGAGCTCTGAATGAGAGATCAGTGCATTTGCAAATTTGCCCAAGGCGATGCAAGCATGCAAGCGAAGCTCAGAAGATTCACAACGTAGGTTTGTCATCACATGGGGCAGTAGCGGGAAAAGAAGATGGAGAAATCCAGATGGGTGATGTTCCATTGTATGCGAAATAGCCTGGTGGGCAAACATGAGCGCTTGAAAGAATAAATGTACACGTAGCCCTACTTTCATACCATCAAGAACAATGTTGAGTGGTTGTCTTGCTCTATCCAAGCTCCGTTGAAGAGCAGAAAACACATCATCTCGCCGGGAAGTGAGAACAGCTCCAGGGAGACGATGACAACTCAAGGCCCACAGTGATAGAGAGTATGTCTTAACTTCGTTGAGAACTGGTAACTGGTCTGCAAGAGCAATATCTAGAACGTCGCCGAATAATGTTGAAAGATCGTGTTCTGAGGAATGTGAGTTGCGCGCTCGTACTGGGATCAGAGTGAACATACCAGAGAATACAGAGTAGAAGGCAGGAAATCGAACTATTATCGCGAGGGCACGCAGGGCATGGTGGCATAAAGAGGAGGAATCCCTGGCATACTGCTTTGTGACGATGTTGATGTTGAGGTGAATACCGCTTTCAAACAATATCTCGTCCAAAGACAAACGAGGGGAAAGAGTTGACAGTGGGTCAATGTGAGCAAGACGAACATCACGTCGCAACGCCCGGATAAAGTTATCCCTGTGAATCCTGAGGAAGTCGAGAGCGGGGAGTAGTGTATCGCAAACTTGTAAGAGCTGGCCCTGAGATCTGATACGATTCGCGAATGTCGCGTAGGCATCGAGGAGATCGTGAATAGAAACGGAGGATTGTTCGTGGAGAGAGTCGGTGAGTATTTCTATGGTTGAGAGCAGGTATGAAGGATCGTTCATGACTGCGACGGGAAATGAGGGTATTAGACATGTCACGTGCTCCGGTACGCCATAAATCCACTTTGCAACTTGAAGCGGTGTCTGTCAGTACATTCACGACCACTTGAAGTGTCGTATCATAGAGACGCTTCAATACAGAGCTCCGAGCTCTGTTCGACCTTGGCGCGTTCTAACAGCAGTGGGAGCGTCGGCAGATTCGTATTGGCATGATCAACCGAAGCGAACCCAAACATGTACAGCCCGACCGGCGGACAATATAAACCTCATTTTCAGTTTGAACCGGACTACCACCAGCATCATAGCGTTATTCCACTCCTTTAACGACTCCGAAACACCATAATCGACATGTTTATCTCGTCGTTCTCTGTCTTCTCTGCCCTCCTGGGTTTCTCTTACCTTGTCAGCGCTGCGCCTACGAAGCCAGCTGAATTTCTTGCCTTTGCACCTACTATCCTCTCCCCCACCGCTGACACCACCTGGGTCGCCGGCAGCATCCAGCAGGTCATTTGGGAAACTGACAATGTTCCCGCCGAGGCTCAAAGTTACAATTTGACCATCTTGCTTGGTCACCTAACCAACAATTCTGAGAACTTGAATACAAGTAAGTCGATCCATTTCAGCCGACGCGTTCGACTTCTGACTAGTGGATCAGCAAACCCACTTGCATCCCATGTTCCAATCATGAATGGAGCAGTCACAATCACGGTCCCACCCGACACACCCTTTGGCACCGAGTACATCGTCGTCGGTGAGTACCTAGAACTTCGTCAACTTGTTTGTCCTCATGCATTCCAAAGCGGTTGGTGATTCCGGAGATAGTAGTAAACCATTCACTATTACCACTTCATAAACAACCTGTCGTTGAGCAATTGGACTATCACTAAAGTCACAAGTAGTTTACTTCTTTCGATGAAATGAGTCGATCTTACACCCATGTGTTTAATCCTCTCTGGACATTATATGGACAATGTTATGTAGCTCTGGTACTTTGAAGATAATATTAGTTTAGTGTCACCAACGCTCTGTCGTGAATGTTGAGATTTATGAAATGCGACTGGCACTCGGGTACATTAGCAACATATTTATTTATTTTGATCAGCGAGTATGGTGGACAGGGTGACGAAAGAGGTCAATCTTTCTTTGCTTGAGCACTAGCTTGAGCCTGCCGCAACGATCCAGTAATATGCCCATACGAATCCCACATCAGCCAAAGGGGAATGAAGACCCAGCTGTGATCGAGGTGGTTACGATCGTGAAATTTTAAATAGCAGGTACCACTTACAGAAGATTCATAAACTATAGTCCCAAGAGTATATTAGTGTGAGTCCACCTGGTGACAATTATTGGGAAACAGTCATACCACAAGGTAGACCCAAAGATAAAGGGGGTTGGAGGTATCCAAGCTAGGACTTCCAGTCAACCATTCGGGGCAGAATGTCATCCATCTAGGTTATCCGCGCTCGGGTTTGGGCTTGGAGCAACGAATCTGACAAACGACCTACCCTCCGTATAACTCCGCAGTACTCAATATGATGATCCAGTAATGACGAGAAGGGTCATTCTTGACAATCTGGTTCAGAATATAGCAACAAAGTGGACCAGCACCGAGGACAGTCAATATTTCAAGGGATACGACCGTTGGGTCTGAAATACCCCAACGGGCGTCTGCCTGGGTATACTCCTTCCCTGATAGTGTACAAAGACATTCATCACATTGGCGACATTGCTAGCTGCAAAGTAGGCACTCACAAAGTTCTGCAAAGAAACCCGTGCTGGTGTTTACGGACCTGCCAAAGGTTGAGAGATAAACGAAGGAACCCTCGAACGAGAAGTGTATCATTGCATCAAAGGCCTTGACAATCATAATTCGTCGATGGTCCTTTGAATCATTTGCTCCCTACTTACCAACCACATGAACGTAAACTTGTCCTGCCATCGTGCGTTTTTGGGTAACAAGGTATTGGCGCCAACAGTTGCAAAGAGAGCGATAGCGGCCACTCCTGCGAGAGAAATGGCGGAGGTCAGAGTAAATACTGTGTCCAAGGAGCTCATAGTGGTTGTGGAAAAAGGTGGTTGGAAACGAATTTCGTAATTAGAGAGGATCTCACCCTGATGCATTCGCTAAAGTCCACGGTATGGATCGTGTACAACGTGCCCGTCGACGAAGGGCGTCACATCATCTGCGGGTTGAGGAACGAACGGTGGAATCGAAAGACTCTCCATTCTGCAGCCAATGATGAAGAATTATCAGTGTATTACTGTAATTATTACTGTAAGGGCGAAAGCTCACATGCACACTGATCATTGTCATGGTTTCATACTCCATCCTTCACAAAGCCTACGTCAAGATTTTCCTTCACGCCGCCAAACATCCGCACAAGCAAGTGAATGGGGTATTGCTTGGAAAACTAGCTTCGGATGTTGTGATCATCCAAGACGTTATCCCACTCCTCCATCACTGGACCAGCCTCAGCCCCATGATGGAGATTGGCCTTGACCTGGTGCGTGCGCCATTTCACTGATCGTCTCGTCCTTGCTACACTTTCTACAGGCAAGAGGGCATGCAGAATCTCTCGACCTTTCCCTAGTTGGATATTACCAGGCTTGCGAAAGGATAGATGACACGGCTCTAGCGCCAGTAGGAGAACGCATCGCAGAGCTGATCCGCAGCCAGTTCAGTGATGGGATCGCCTTTGTGGTAGAAATGAATCTCCATCTCGTGTCGTCCCATCTCACAGTGGTGTTATCAGGTTGATGGTGATTCGCTGGGATCGGGCGAGGCGGCGTTGATTGTGAGTTGGATCCTCTTTGTGGTAATACTGTTCTCCTCATTCATCATTTCTGTAGCCATATCTCCCGCAGTCTGGCCTGACGACGTGGCGTCCACAAGTGTTCCAACCCCCGGCTTTCACTCCAGGTGCCCGAGTCACACTGGCGAATCCAGAAACACCTTCGCATGCGATATCCCTAGTCCGTGATAGCCACATGCATCAAAAGTTTGGAGATTTTGACGATCATTTGGAGGATGTGACGATAGATTGGTTGCGGAATAATGCGTGTAACATCGCAGATCTGTGAAGTTGCCGGACATCTTTCTTCAATAGCCCGACCAGCACTCTGCTACGATGGGCCGTCTAACATGAATGCTGATAATTGCTACATACATATGAGTTGAATGAGTTTGTCCCTGTATCTGGCACACCGCACAGCCATATTCCTACCTTGCCTTCTGCTATCACAAATGGCATCTGCACCATTGGCATTGCGAGGAACTCTCGTGCATTGCCCCGCTCTAGGGCAAGTGGAAATTCTACAGGACCACCTCCTCCGTATGCCCAATCCCCTCATCATATATTCTCGTTTGACGCTTGCTTGTTCAGTAACTGATCATCGCGGTTTCATTATTCACCTGTCTCCATTTTCTTCAGAATCCTCACAGAAATATATCTATCAGTACCAACCCTCTGTCAAAACCCTCCCTGCAGGAAGCTTCCTATTCCCCACCTTCTGCGACCTGCATCTCCACGCCCCCCAGTTCATGTACCAGGGGACCGGTCTCGATCTCCCACTCATGGAATGGCTCGATAATTATGCCTATAAAGCCGAGGAAGGTCTTGACCAAGATCCACATCTCGCAACCAAGGTGTATCGTCGGCTCGCCCAGCGCTTGATAGAAGTTGGGACTGGTGCTGTTCTGCTATTCGGTACGATCAAGACGGAGACAAAGTAAGTGAGAAGAGTTCCCCCTGATCCTTCAGTGAACCTAACTTCCCCAGCCTTATCCTCGCTCAGGAGATGCAAACCGCAGGCTTGCGAGCGTTCGTCGGCAAGCTGTCCATGGATAAATCATCGCGGCCGACATACCAAGAGTCCAGTGTCGACGAGTCGTGTAAATCCGCTGAGGAGTTTATACATAGATGTAGAGCTTCCACGGCAGCATTTGACTTACACCGACGGTTGGTGGAACCCGTCATCACCCCGAGGTTTGTGCCCACGTGCTCCGACGGGTTGCTCGCGAAGCTCGGGGAGCTTTCCGAAAGGCAATCGACGCGTATCCAGAGTCATTTGGCTGAATCGTTCGGCGCAGCGAAATGGGTAAGGGATGAACGTCAAATTGAGGATATCCAAGTTTTCAAAAAGGTAATGTTGTCGTCTCGTAGCTAGTCCATACTCATTCGGAGAGATCCTAGTACAACCTTTTGAAAAGAGGCACTATCCAAGCACATTGCACATTTCTGAGTTCAGAGGAACTCGACGAACTCGTGGCTAATCAAACGGCAGTAGCTCACTGTCCTTTGTCGAACGCGTACTTTTCGGAGAAGCCTTTCCCTTTGCGCGAAGCACTGGACAAGGGAGTATTAGTTGGCCTCGGCACGGATGTTGCAGGAGGATACAGTATTGACATACTCAGTAGCATGAGGCACGCTGTTGCAACTTCCCGGATGTGCGAAGGCGCTCGCGCACTCGGATCCAAATCTGAGGTCGGGACGAGCGCCGAGGTAAAATCGCTTGCTGTTGAATGGAAGGAATCACTCTTCCTTGCAACACGCGGTGGTGCATTTGCACTGGGTCTAGAGAACAGCGGGGAGTTTAGAGTTGGGGCGTCTTTTGATGCTCAGCACAGTAAGTGTGGTTGGTCATTGATCATTGCCACTGAACGATTCGAACTCTAGTTTCTGTTTTTGACTGGGAGAAACAAGCTGGGGTTGGTGCACTTGATTTCTTCGATCTGGGTTCCGAGCCCGGGGGGCTCACCATGGACATGATTGAGAAGTGGTGGTGCATGGGTGATACCCGGAACCGGGTAGCAGTGTGGGTGCAAGGTCAACAGCTTGGATGATTGTTTGTGCTTGTATGGCAATGTCTTGATTAGGGAAGTGTAGTAAAATGACAAGCATGCCTTCGTCGTGTTGCAAGGACATGTGTGATACTCCACCTTCCTCGACGCCGTCCAGAAGCAGTACGCCTCGTATTGTAATCCCTCCCGCTCCGAGACATACGCCCGGCCTACAGCCCCATGGCTCCACGTCCGCAGCTCAGTCCCCTTACATCCAGCCAGCGACAGGCCTCGAAAGTTCTGCATCGTCAGTGATTAATCTTGATATCAGTGATGGCATTCTAGTGCACGACGTCGATGCAGAGGTAGAAACAACGACCGGCGAAGAAACCACAGCAGTCGGCCAGATAGATGATGTCGCGGACGAGCAGTCCAGGAAGAGTCTGCGTGATCAGTTACGGCGTACCCTTAGCAAGAAGGAACACACAGGTATGTCATTGTTTTGTCTCAGAAATGTCTGCATCTAAACATGTCCCAGATCTCCACTCGCGTAAATCTATGGTTTCCGTGGTCACCGAGGTTCCAACCACCGTCGGTCTGTCATTCAAATCTATCGTCGACTTTGTTTCGCCCTGATATCTGGTACAATCTCAAGATGGTCCACGGGGACCATTCAAACCAAGAGAGTATTTTGTTTTGACCGACGCCGGAAAGCCTGTCTTCATTGGGTATGTTGCCCTCTGCCGAAATGTGACGCAATGGATTCCAACGCACTCTCAGTGGGTCCGGAAGTGAATATGAACTCTCTTCTACCATGGGTATCATTCAGGCCCTAGTCTCCGTGTTCATTGACGACGGAGACAAACTGCGATGTATCAATGCTGGCCCGTTGAGGATCACATTCCTGCTTCGCTCACCAATTTACTACGTGTGCGCATCCACATGGGGTGAACCAGAGTCAGTGGTGAGTACGATGCACGAGGTTCTGTGGTGTTTTAGCACCTGACCGAGCTAATCAAAGCAAGACTCGATCTCATCTAGAATATCTACATCTGCAAATATTAAGCGTCGTCACAGCGTCTCAGCTGCGGCGGATATTTGAACGACGAACAAATTTTGATTTGCGTCGTTTGTTGAATGGTTCCAATTTCCCATCTTATTGTATAAAGTTGAACGCCGATCCCCCTTTGTAGGCACCGAACCTTTCCTATTCACCCTACTTAAGCGGTTAGAGCTTGACCTTGCAATGGCGACATCATCATTACATTGTCTCCAACTGGATCCAAGTCTGAGGTCCCGAGTTGCAGACACGCTGGTGCCCATAACGAAGATGAAGGTATGTGTGAATACAAATCAGAACTTCGGCACTCATGAGCTATAAGGATACCCTTTACATCATTCTTGTCGCCAATGGGCGCGTAATTACTCTCGTGCGGCCGAAAAAGCACTCTATACATCCTACGGGTATGTGTCACGATAGTTCATGCCCTCCGATTTATTCAGCTCCTTTACTAGACATTCACATCATTGTCAATACAATTCACTCGCCTTCGATATTTAATTCGCCCGCGGCAGCATCATGGATCCCTATATGCCTCCCAAAGTTCAATCCCACGGGCTTCGTAAATGCCTACGTAACATTTCTACGCAAACCAGAGCGTAACGAAGTCGATGCCTCAAATACTGACTCTGGCATCTTGGATGATAGGCAGGGCCATCCGAGTGGAAGAGTGGCTGATGCCTCTCGGCAGTCAGGTCAGCTGGACGGAGGCATCGGTCTCGTATGCATTAGTGGAGGGGGGGATTTTGAGACAGTTCGAGGGTGGTGTGATGCTGTCGCTGAAGTTCGTAATTTTATTGCCATTGCTGACCATTTTTTCTTAACACCAAGTTTACGCCTGGCAGAAATTGAACGGAAACGGTCTCCTCGATTCGATATGGGACGCGGTAAATTCTGGGAATGCACAATACTCTGTGTCTCAGCTCGGGATACCAGGGTTGCGACACTTTATATACAAATCCAGAGCTCATGTTCAAATCACGTTTCCGGTTTTTGAGGATCCTTACGAGGAAATCGAGGAGAAGAGGAGGTATTGTCCACAACCACGTACATGTCAGCATCAGCTCATTTCATTTGACAGAATCATTACCATGTATCAAGTCGTATATGATGCCATTCATGCCAAGTCCAGTCAAAGTGGGTCCCTCAAGCTACAATACGTTCGCACGGAGAAGGAGATCGTTATGGGATGGGTCCGTCTTTTATTTCAAGCTGCTTGTCTGCTTTTAACAAAGTTCCTAGATAACACAACCATTTGAACTCTACATTGTTCTATCACCGAACATACCCAAGACGGCAGTCATCAACGCTGCCAACTCGGTTACTCGG
>JBBPQT010000054.1:0-39690 GCA_038092715.1 Boletus smithii | reverse complement strand
CGACTTCTTGCGCTGTCGACGCATTCTGGAAAGCCTTGGGGCCTGGTACTGCGAGGGAGATACTACCAACGATCACGTTATGGACGACAGTACGTGACTGAAGCACGATCAACAACCCGCGACAATATGAGGCATGGGAGCAACTGACGACGGAGCAAAGGAGATAACCCTTGAACGGGTCCTTGTGTTTTAGACGAAGGTAGGCGATGACTGCCGCCTTGTCTTGGCGGATAGTCTCGCTGTAAATGTCGAGAGACGATGAGAGTGAGAGGACAAGAATGAATATTTGAATCCCCGCACGCACTAGTGGAGCAATCTAACAGCAGGGAATTCCTCTGGGTGTACGAGCTCAAGCGCAGGACGCCCGATGACATCGCGAGGCTCGTAACCTGGAGAAGGAAGACATGAGCGTTGTTGCATACAACAAAACACAATACAGAGGACGAACCCAAGAGCTCGCTGATAGACTCGGTGACAAAGAGCCAGCGAACCTATGTGGGTAATGAATGGTTGAACACGGACAAGCGGGTAACGCACGTCTTCTGAAAAGTCGACAATGGCAACTTGTCGAATGCATCAGTAGCAAAATGTGTTCAGAAGAAGAAGAACATACTGCAGGAGACACGGGGGGTAGTACTAGTGGAATCCATTTACCGAGGGACACAAGGCACGAACAGGATGGTGCAGAAAGACAAAGAGGACTGAAGGAAAATGGGGCAAACGGGACAAGAGAAGTGACGCCGAGAAGGGGCGAGGGTGGACTTTTTATCATTAGCATGCAGGCATATTCAGAATTAATTATCAGCTGGTTCTCAAAGCCCGAAGTGCACGAACATGATAACATTACGACTCGGACCTGCGTTTTACGACGCAATTACTGGAGATACTACGAGAAAAGCAGTGACGCCAGTGCTGGCAGTGCTGGCAGGGACGCACCTAGGAATGAGATGTGCCTGCGCCACGATCAGGTCTGGCGAACTGAAAATGCATGAACAACGTGGTTGGCAGGAGCTGATGGGCGGTGAGAACGGGTTAATTTAAACTGTACGATTCGCGAGATCTTCGCATCGAAGACACAACACACCTCAATCTCTGCCTCATTTTAGCTACTAAGATCACAATGTGGTCAGACGCCCGCGAGATCGCTCCCGGTGACCTCGTCATCATATGGCAGGTGCGAACAGCCCCACTGGTTCACCACCTCGCTCATATACCAAAAGACCAGAGAACTCGTACAACCGCTGCTGATCACCCCAGGAAAGGACTTGAACAGCCGTTTTGGCTACTACAAGCACAACGATCTCATCGGTATTCCCTATGGCTCCAAGGTCGGATCACGCAATGGCAAGGGCTTCATTCACGTCCTTCGTCCCACACCAGAACTCTGGACGATGGCACTACCCCACCGCACCCAAATTCTCTATCTCGCTGATATCGCCTTCATCACCTCGTGGCTCGACATTCGACGCGGGAGCCGCGTCATCGAAGCAGGTAGGCTCTCCTTTCACCCCACCCTTCTTTGCGAGCTGTCTTCAACGTTGGGACATTCTCCGTATCACTCCCCCTTGCACCCGTCTCGGCGACGAGATTCGGATGAACCAAGTCTATATTTCAATCATTCTCCTCCGGCTCCTCTTCCATTTCCCTTTCATTAAGGTGGCTTGGTGACACCATCGACCACATTGCTCATGATCATTCCAATTCGTTCAGGTACAGGCTCAGGCTCGTTCTCGCACTCAGTTGCTAGAACCATCGGCACCTCCGGCCATCTCTATTCCTACGAGTTTCATGAAGCGCGTGCCGATAAGGCGAGGTGCGTCTTCTTTTTCTTTCCCCACCGGCATCCCCACTCCCTGCTCACCCTATCGCGTGGCGTCGTTGACTACGTTCAGAGAAGAGTTTATCCGTCATGGAATGGAAGACATCGTCACGCTGACGCATCGAAACGTATGCAAGGATGGCTTTACGGTCGAAAACATCGTCGATTCGGGTACGCTTCCTCCCTGTTCCACTCTCTCATGCTATTCCCATCGCTCACACGGTTTCCTCTTCGTTTTTTTTTCCATTTCGCCCAGTCTTCCTTGACCTCCCCGCACCCTGGGATGCCATCGAGCACGCTAAAAAAGCATTGCGAGTACGTCTCCCTTATCGAGGTTTTCTCCCCCCCAAAAAAAATCAAACTTTTTCCCCTGATAACGCGAGAATCTTATGGCATGACGAATTGATACGCTCTTTTTGTCTTCACCCATCAGAAAGACTGTCCGACGCGGATATGCTGCTTCAGTCCATGCATGGAACAAGTCTTGCGTACCGTCAGCGCGCTCAACGAAGCTGGTTTCACGGGTACGTTCCCCTCCATATCTCCATCGTGTCATCCCCTCCATCTCTCCATTGTGCCATCCATGCCATCATCCTGATACCTAACGCTCACATTAATTATCAATTTTCGATTTTCATTTCCGTTCCCTGCCCCCCCCTGCGACTTGCGTGATAAAATCGAAAGACGTCACCATGTACGAAACCCTCCTCCGTCCACACGAAGTCCAACAACTCCCACCACCCCGTCCGATAAGGGACATCATCGACAAACTCAGACATATGGAACACTATCGAGAGGAAAAACGACAACGGCAGATTAAAAACGCTGGGAAGCGGAAACGGGAGGAAGAGGTGAGGGTGGAGGGGGAGGGAGAGGAGGGGGAGATGGGTTTGGAATTGGAATTGGAACGGACGGCGATGGAGGGGGAGATGGGAGCAGGGACAGGGACGACGGGGACGGGGATGGGGACGGGGACGGGGATAGAGCGAGGGACGGAAAAGAGAGCGAGAGTGAGTACGGAGGTATCGATCTCTCTCTTTCCTGTACTTGAGGAGAGTGACGAAAGGCAGGAGGCGTCGAGGCGTGAGACCGTACGACCCCCTGCACAGCCAGAGGATGGGACGATGACGGTCGGCGGCGCCGTCGCGGGTCCGAGTCAGGTGCAAGTCCCTGCGAAGCTCAATTGTTCAAAGGTGTCCCCAGACGTACGGGGACATACGTCCTACCTGACCTTTGCACGTCTAGTACCTTTACCACCGTCCGATTCGACCGACGGGAATCCTACACATGTTTCGTAGTACGAACACGGTGGTATTAGGGGATCATATATACAAAACAACGAAGTTTAAGATAATATTGTATAGATATAAGAATGAAATATAGTATTTTCTAGAAGAAGCGAATGGAAGCGGGTCTAGCCCGCGACAGCCCTTCTATACGCCTCTTCCATCGTACGTTCTTCTCGAACGCGCGCTTCGCTCTTCTGGGGTCGTGGTCGAAGCACGCGGCCTGATCCAGGATTGGAATTTGGCGTCGATGCCAGGGTAGGGGCAGGCGTGACCGGCGCCTCGAGTTGACGACGCTTGGAAGGCGTGCTCTCCTCCCCATCTACATCAAAAGCATCCCCACTCTGGTCCCGTCTTCGCGCCCTTTTCTTTGATGTCCGCGTCGTTCTCGTACCCGGTCGTCTCTTCGCTGTACGACGCCCCGGTGCCTCGCGCGACGTCCCCTCTTCTAGAACACGACCTTCTGATCCCGCCATGGTGAGATCTCCTTCCTCTTCTTTTCGTGGTGGTGGCGTTCCCTCCCCCTGTCGCTGTGCATACGACTCGGCGAGTTCACGCATCGTCTTTGGGACGCCTTTAGGAGGGGGCTGGACATCCACCTCGTACACTTCCATGTCCCCATCGACATCATCAATCCCGGCTGGGACAAGCAACCGATCTTGAGGGACCAATTCCGCCACGAGGTCCATGTCCTCGTCCAGTCGGGGACGAGCATGGCGACGAACTTGATCGTCATCTCCGCCCAAGTGTGTTGAGGACGTCGTTGCCACCATCGCGGGGTCGTCCCGGTGAGCGTCGCGCGGGAGATGGAATGGCTGTACCACATCATCTGCAGTAGTGAGATATCCTCCAGGTTGCTAGCGATAGCGTCAAGAAGACACAAAAGAAGTTCATGAGCCAACCCAGCTCATCCCATCCAATGGACCTACCTCATTTTCGTCCGTATCAAGCCACGATTCTCGTTGTTGCACTGGCTGTTGTGATTGTTGTTGGAGAGGTGCACCATGCTCAAGTTCGTCCGTCCCAGCAGACGCGTACTGTTTCCGAAGTCGTTCCCGAATGCGAAGACCGTGTACGAGTCGTATCCACCGTTTACACGCCCGCTCTAACCGCTTTGCACGGGCTCTCTCTTCCGCATCTTGTTCCACTTCTAGGCACGCCTAGATCACCGCCAAAAAAGGTCATGTCAGTCACGGACGGGTACGAGAACGATAGGGATGTAGAGTGGTGTAATGCGAACCCGACAGTGACACATACCTCCACGATCACGTTTTCGTTCTCGGCGGCGACGACGATACCTTGGATGACAGGCATCGCCCTCCGTTTTCTGAATTCAAACCCCGTCTAGATCGATAGATGGAAACACGTCACCCGAACGAAAAGAAAGGTGGCACGCACCACCGCCTCTGCATAATCAAACGCAAGTTTTTTGGCTATTTTCGCAGCCCCCTTAACTACCCCCATGATAAGTTGACACTCCAGCAAGAAGCAACTCGGGTACACGTACATGGGATATGTGCTGCGCCGTCCGGCAACATGGAGGGCACGTACAAGTCAATGTTGCCAAAATTATTCTTTGGGATTTTCCCCTGCTCGAAAAAGAAAACGTTACGTTGGCTCCCAAGACGAAGGGCGATGAAAAGGAAAATAATTTGGAAAATAATAAAATGAAGAGTCTGGACGCACGTCTTTGATAGGTTCCGGCGTGTATACCTCCGTTTGTGAAAGTGCATACATCCCTTGCATCACCTCTTCATCACCGCCGGTGTGACCTTCCACTTTTGCCCGTTCGAGTGCGAGTTCCATCTCCCGTTGTCGACTGACGGTCACAGCGCGTTGCTTAACCATTTTCATGGGTTGACACCCTTGACGTATTATACGTCCCTGTCGCATCCAATTCTCCGCAGTCTTCAAGGAAATCACGGACGAACGTGGATATACAGGCTCCCCTCTGATTTTGCCAAGCTCCGTGGGAGGATCAATGACTTGATCACGCCTGAGATGACGAGCCAAGGCGTACCTAAAAAACGCGGCACGATAAGGATAAGTAAACTACACCCCCACAAAAAATCGCAAGAAAAAATGGAAACGCACAAAGGATGATTCTTGAAGCCCGCGATCGTGGTTGGCATGCCTTCGGTCAATTGATGCGTGTGTAATTCATCGTCCTCGAGGTCATCCCTTTGCTGTGGACAAGAAGAATCGTCAGAATGAATTCATCTCCGTTGTATCCACGGAGCTTAGGTTATACATACGAGGCGATACGATCTCGTGATGGATTGCACGACTCTGGCCCACCATTCTTTACGGCCACCAGCGGGACCTGCACCGACGGCCTGTACTTTAGATACCTTGGCTGTATATTCGCGAGCATACCGCGCGGTAATATCGCGACCAAAGCCATCCTCTTCTAGACCAATAACATACAACATTCGGTTATCTTGCCTGATGGGGATCCTACTTGCCGCTGAGTTCTGAGTGTGACTTGGATCGAAAACGTGACGTTTGTTGACAATGCCGCGGATGGGATCCACGGGCAACCAGCGCAAGTCTGGGCGGGAAAACACCTCCGTCCAAAAGACAGGTGGTGCAATCGTCGGATCCGGCGATTCTGCGAACACGTTTGACATAATCGCTTAGACAGAACGTGAAGCGGCAAACACGTTCCACATACTTAGTGATCTCGCCCCTATGGCAGGTGATCCATTCCGGCTAGCAGATTGACTTTTTTGTGTGCGAATTTTTATGACTGGGTTTGCTATCTCTTTGCCCTTTCCTGCAAATTAAAATGTGAGTAACTGGTGGCACGTTCTTTCGAGAACATTTCGGCACCCATGGTCCGGTCTAGGTGTACCTTTGTACTTTAAAGACGATACGGCGATGTCCTGCATCTCTGTTTGATTATTGGTCTCAAGGTCTTCGTGATCATCGGCAGGTCTCTGTGGCAGTTTACCCTTGCCTTTGGAACCAGCTGGTTTCCCAACCCCCGATTTCCAAGGAACGCTCTGTAAGCTGACGACAAGTCTAGCGGGAATATCGAGGGCCCGACACAGAGCAGTAAAGAGTTGCGCGCTGGTATCTCTAGATCCACGCTGCATAAGCACATGTTTCATGAGGGATTCGACGCTGCGGATGCGTTCATAACCGCTGTCGTCGGACTCCGGCCCATCGGGATTGCTGGCGAGAGCAATCTCTACTTCCTCAAAGGTCCGGCTCCTGATGTGCCCGGTGTATGTGACGGCAAAGTAGGTTTCACACCACCAGGTGACAAGACGATCGACGGCTGCTTCAAAAAGGCAACCACGTTTGTTCTGATCTGGAACACGCGATTTGTGTATCATTGCGAATTCATTTTGGAGGGCGAGCGGGGTGATGGAGAGGAGCCGAGCCTGGTGTGATGAGTCAGCCGAGAATGGGTGGCAGCAGGAGGACGCTCACATGGAGCAAGGGGTCGTTAAGCCACTTGTTTCGTGTCCGAGCGTTGGCGAGGAGGGCGACAGTATGTATCTTGTGACTAGTCGTACGGAGGATGCGTTGTGCGTGCAGGAGAGCGGCAGCTTTTTTCCTGTTCACATTCACACCGGATCGAGCGAATGTAGAAACGGAAAAGGTGAAGAGTGCTCACTTGGTGTCGTCCTTCTTGAGTGGCGCTTGGAGAGTGATTTCGATGTTTTGCCGTGAGGTAGGGGGAGAGAGCTCGAGCTCGAGGGGTATGTCGAGCTGCTGCTGCTTCTCTGGGACGTGGACTTCCTCCCAGTCAAGATCATCGTCGCTGCTATCTCCCGCGACTGAGACGGTCATGATGGCGTTGGTCGTTGTCTGAGACGGTGAGGAGCTCATTATTAATATGACCCGCGCACGACTCACGCCGGCTCCGTCGGTCACGTCGGTCACTGCCACGTGACCATATGACAGATCCCGTAATCGAGTCACGTCCAATATGCAAGTCTTGAACTTCCTACTAGGATTCATTCATAATGCATAATGGATTAATAGGCAAGTTGTATTCAGATCTCATTCTAATATGACCATAATGATAGACGTTTAACCCGGAAAGTTAGCCGACCATCTGACCGGCTATTTCTGTAGCCCCTCTTATGAACTACATGTGTATTTAGAGTCGCAGTCACGAAGTTGATCGCTGGGTACGTCCTCTTGCATGTCCAGTAGCACATCAGGATCACAACCTCACAGTGCGTCCCGCGGTCTTGGTCTCGGTCTCGTCCAAGCACTTATCGCGTCGGAAGACAACATCGTCTTTGCGACCTGTCGCAACCCTGAAGATGCCGAGAAGCTTCGTTCACTCAGAGAAGGGGCCTTTCCTTATCATCGTCATTGACGAAGCCTCTGTCTTCGTGGCACAGAGAAAAATTGACACCATTCTTGGCTCGCGCGGTCTTAACTACCTGATCAACAACGCGGGCGTAGTCTCTATCCAAAATGTCGATCAGAGTGAGGACCCCCTCTGATGTCGTTTTATCTGGACACACAGAGACGATCTACCGAGTACCATGGACATTGCGGATCTAATACGCAGCGTCGAGCCCAACATCGGGGGACCAGCACTCGTCACGCGGATGTTCATCCATCTCCTGGAACGAAGCACGAGAAAAGTCATTGTCAATATCTCGAGTACAGTATAAGCAAGATGAGGTTGAACATGCTGGTAAGCAGCTCGCAGGAATCGATCGATAACTTGCAAGGATACTGAGATGATGTAGACGTATAAACAAATCAAGGAGCGGCCGGATCTGATCACGTTTGCCATTCACCCTGGATGGTGCAAGACGGGCAAGTCATTTATCATCCTGATTGGCTGCGACGCTGATAACGCCGTCCGATAGACATGGGTGGTGAAGATGCGATTCTAGAAGTGATGGATGGTGTGGCAAAGGTGCTTTAAATCGTGAGGGATGCGACGTCCGATTGTTCTGGAAAGTTTTTCGATGAGGAGGGTAATCTAGTCCCGTGGTGATATTAGCATTCAGTATCTTATCTCGATGGGCCATTTTAACTCCGCGTGCGAGACTGAGCAATGACCACATAACCTCCAGTTCGACATTCCTGATTTTACTCATCTCTAACCAAGTCGTCGCGATGCGACAGCCGCCTCAACGCCTCCCAGAAGCCGAGTTTGACGTCAGTTACAAGGCCGTATTCAGTGCTATCTCATTGATATGACCCCCCGCAGACGCTTATCAATGGCGCAGTCAAACATTCCATCCAAACGTTCTCCAAACTCACTGGCTTTGCCAGCGACGACGCATGCGTACCTACTCAATACCTTCGCCTCGTATCCATGATGTACGATCAGCTCGATGCGAAGAAGATCCCGAGCAGTGCCGTCGGGGGAGACTCCCCAGTCGATGACCTCGACATCGTCTTCGCTTCCTTTGTCGGTCTCGGCGTCACCCTCCCCATATGGCTCAACCACAACGATCTCTGGCAACAACTTGCCAAGGGACTCTCCGCCCATTGGCCCGACATCCGACGGTGGGTCCTCTTCCTGTACCGAAACGTCATCATCAAGGAAGGTCTCGACATGGACGTTCGGTACGCCTGCAAGAGCGCTATCCTAGAGTTCCTCGGACTCGTCCGCGACAGACTCCTCTTGTCCTGGTCCAAAACCATCACCACCGACCGTGAGATGATGCGGATGATCTGCGATCTCTGGTTCATCGAAACCCGGGACCCCCGATTCTCCAGTTGGTCCCCCAAGGGAAACACCCAACGTGAATCCGCCGTCTTCAACTCGTGTTTCCTCATCGCACACGAGATGGGCACCACCATCGATTGGGAAAACTTGCTCAGTCTGTTTCAGGGAGAACCAGAACTCATCGCGACCGTCTCACTCTGTCATCTCGATCATGAAATCTCGCGTGTGAGCGGGTTGGATTTGAGCTGTATCGCCTGGGACTTGCATATCGTCACCGTGTTCGCTTTTCACCATGATATTCGCCTTGCACTCTTGCGCCAAGGCATGATCAAAGCCGCAGCTGAAATCCTCGAGTTCGTCGTCGATCGCGAATGGGAGGGCGATATGCGGGTACTCGCAGCGCGATGTATGATCAACGCGATCGTGGTACTGAGATCACGAATCGAGGACATGGATGCCCTTCCCTTTCTTTTACAGGCACTTGAACGTCGGCTCGTCCCATCGCTTCTCAAGTGCGAGACGTTGCTGCCGTTTACGGAACAGGCGCCGGCATATCGTCAGCCAGTCATATTGCTCGGGGAGATCCTTCTTGGATATACGGTCTACCGCTCCATCTTGCATCCGGTTGCGCTTGCTGTCGACTCGGTGATAGCACAGAGGTTGGAGGCCAGACTCTCGAAAGGTGGGGAGCTCTACAACGCTTGGAAAAGGCTCAAAGACACGGTCGAGGAACGACGCCGGTTAGTGCGTCGTGACGTTGCCAACGGGCACATCCAAACCTGCCAAAACGACCAGGCGAGCAACGTTCTTTCTTTCTTGTTCGGCCCTCTGTGACACGTCGATCTGACACGCCGAGGTTGGTTGCACGCAGTGTTCGAAAGCGGGCCAAATGAGCAGGTTCAAACGGTGTGGAGGCTGTCTCCACGCTTATTACTGCAGTCGGAAATGTCAGCGGTATGACTGGCGAAAAGGGAAACACAAGCAATATTGCACGCGGATCCATCAGCGGTTCGTTCGAACGCGTGCGTGGAGTTTTCGTTTCCCCCTCCTCCCCTCCTCGACCGTTGACACCCACACGCTCACGCTCCCGCACATGCAGGTGGACAAATGTCAACCGTGCACAGCAAGGATCTCAAATTCTTGGACCAAGTCATCCTCGCCGAGTTGAAGAAACACCACGCACGGCTCAGCGCCCATCCTTCAAAACTCACCCTCGTCGAACTCAATCTCGTTGGTGGCCAGGCCAACGCCGTCTTTGACGCCCGCGGGACGAATGCGAATCCGTTTGGAATCAAGTGCGGGTGTGAGATGTTTGCGAATGCGCGGTGGAAACATTTGGCGGAGGTGGTGAGGGAGGGAAAGAGACCAATGTTGTTGGTGAGGGCGTTTATTTCTGGGGGGTGGTCGAGGAAGATCGTGCTCCAGGCAATTCCGCTGAGCGCGGTGGTGGAGGGAGGACAAGGCGAGCGACGAAAGGGTCAGGTGGTGGAAAAGTATCAGTTCAATCTGATCTTTACGTGTTGTGGGAGTGAAGGGAACGATCCAAAGGAACTGAGGGGACTGAAGGGACCGCCAAAATAGTGGCTTTTTTTTGGATGTAGAACACTGTTGTATGAAACCATAGTATTGGAGCCCCATTGACAAGGTTGCCTTTATGTGATCAGCGCGACGCTTGCGCTCCCCATTTGACATGCAAGTGACTCTGGACGATCACTGGATCTCGCTGTGTTTGATATGTGAGCCTAGCCACGCGGTTGATCATGTCCGAGGTATCAGTGAGACGTTCATAAAATCCTGTCTCGAGCCGGATTCCTGTCACCATGGAAAGGTTAGCGAATGTCAGTGAAGAAGTTCTGAAGAGCTCGACGGTTTGCAAGTTGTTCGCTTCCGTTGTGAGAAACACCCCGCCAACTGTGCGATTTGCCATGCGGTGGTCTAAACGATTGAATTAGGCTGCTTTGTAAGTTTGAGCTCGTGAACGTTGTCGTTGCTCGAGCTGGATGGAAAACTTGCGGCGTGGACCGAGGAAGATAGTCGAGGGAGACGAAAACAATTTGAGCAAGCTGTGAGGGAGTCACGGTAGGCTGAGCTCCGCCACTCATCCAGAATTTCCACGTAGGGTAGGGTGCATGATCTTTCTACAATGAAGTTGCTTCTCACATCCTCTTCCTGGGCACAGACCTTGACAACGCACCGGAACGCGAGGCTTCCTGTTTGTTACTGCTGCTAGTGCACCGCACCAGCCTTGGAGCTCGGGATTGAACCATCTCTAGGCATCTTGCTTGCGTTCGCATTGGCCCCCGGGTAAGATTTATTCAGGCTGGCGTTGTCTGGACATGCATGCATTAGAGCGGACTTGAGGGGGACATCAATGTTGTCACCGCCAAGCTCACCGTCCTGTCAGGTCACCTTGTAGTAGATTCCGGAACGACTCTTCATCATATCTGCCCGACGCTAAGAACTGCCCAACTCTGGCTCACCACGTACACCCCCTCCATGCGATTTTTGAACACTCTGAATGCTCTCTTGATACCCTCTCGGATCACACTCCCCCTCTCCCTTGACACTGCTGTGGTTATTATCTCAAACAACGATCTCGACCCGTCCAACCCGAACCGTGCTGGTGCACTATTGCTGAAAACACCTCTGGCTTGTTCACAAGCTGTGTCGACCTGCACTGCACTCCAGGAGGCGTTGCTTCCCCCTCCAACGGGTGGTGGGCTTACATCGGAAAACCTGACGTCCGTCCTCGGTTCCGACAGACACGGAGCAGCGTTAGCGCCTGGTTCGAGCGTTTGGATCGCAGGAAATTGTAAGCCTCTGTTCTCTCCTTTGAATCTGTGCCCAAACGCTCCTCAGCTGGCTGCGCGACATTCACATTGGGCAGTCCATCCACTTATGACGACACGACGGACCCTTCCTCACCTTTTCCCGCTCTCTGTACCAACTCTGCCCCATTGACACGTTCCAACGTGACGTCGTATGACACCACCAGACAGATCGACGTCTCGACACCTAAAGCTGGTATTCTTCGTGGCTTTCGTGACAAGTTCACCTGGCGTTTCTTAGGCGTCAAGTATGCGACATCGACGGCCGGCCAAGGTCGTTTTCAGCCACCGACTCCCCTCGATGTCTCCTCGAACACTGTGCGCACCGCTTTTGCCTATGGTCCCTTTTGTGCCCAGGTAAAACCTGTCGATCACGCGTTTCGTCCGCAGTCTCGAAACAATTTCATAGCCCCCTGACGTCGATAATGGTCATGTGCTGCAGACTGAGGAAGATTGTCTATCTCTGAACATTTATTCTCCTATTGCTGGTGGCGGAAGCACGGATGCTGCCCCGAAACTCCCAGTGATGTTCTACCGTAAGTTACTGTTATACCTCTCTCGTCCTTCTCTCAACGCTCTTTCCAAAGTTCACGGGGGTGGACTTAACACCGGGAATAGCGGTCCGTTCCCGTACAATATGACGACTGATGGATATGTTGGAAACTCGATTTCGAACATTTATGATGGAACAAACTTGGTATCCTATGGGGGTGTTGTCCTTGTCACGATCAACTACCGTCTCAATGCTTTAGGATGGTTCAACGCGTCAAATGCTGCACTCAAGGATACCCTCCTTGCATTGCATTGGGTGCAAGACAATATTGAATCTTTTGGTGGAGACGTGAGTTTGCATGTTCATCTACGAGGTGTCAGTTGTTTGATTCGATGTTTAGCCAACAAAAGTCTTGATTTTTGGCGAGTCAGCTGGTGGTACGATGACTAGGTATATCCTTGGAACGAATCCAAAATATACACAAGGCCTTTTTAGTGACTCTGCATTTCATCCCATGCTTGCTACATCCTGACGTACATCCAGGTGCTGCCATCCTGGTATCTGATTTCAGCACGGCTGACCCATTCTTCTCACCGGTGCTTGCACTGAACACGTCACTAACCCTTGCAAAGTACCTTGGTTGCGCATCCAACACCTCGACTTCACTTTCCGATACCGATGTGACGTGTGTTCAGGACAAACCCGCTGGGAACCTTGTGCTAGCAGCCTACGATCTCGGGATCTCCTGGGACGTCGTCGTCGACGGGGATTACATCCTTGACGACATTGCGAGCAGCATCCGAGACGGCGTGTACGCCAGTGTTCCCACCCTCTGGTCGACCACCGAATGCGACTTCTGCTACTTCCTCCCCAGTACGCTGTCTCCCACCGCACCGCCGTCCGCATACGTCCAAGCGCTCCCGCGCTACTTTACCCAAACCCAAATCGCCAAGATTTTGAATGAGACGACGCTCTATCCATACGAGACCGCACCAGCTGAGGCAGGGATATCTGGTGCGGTGTTGACACTCGCACAGCTGTTGACGGATTGGGTGGTCTTGTGTCCGTCGACGTACCTCGCTGCGTTGGAATCGAACACGACTAACCCGGGGAACGCGTACCACGTCGTCTTTGCCGTCGGCCTCGGTTCCCCGTTGACCCCGAACCCGAACATGTGTCGGGGTCGGGTCTGTCACGCCGACGAGCTCTATTGGGTGTTTGGAACGGCGGAGACGGATGGATTGTATCTGCCGTTGAGCGTCCAACAGGTGGGGGTGATGCGGGAGGTGATGAAGCGGTGGACGGAAATGGCGTGGAGTGGGAGTCCAAATTATGTGGGGGCGAAGGTGGTGTGGGAGAGCTATGGAGGGGGGAAAGAGGCGGTGGTGAATGTGACGGAGAGTGTGAGGCCCGGATATCGTGTGGCGCAGTGTGATTTCGTCGCGAATGAGTTGGGGTTGGTATACGGATATGGGACGTACTAGTTGGAATCCAGCGGCCTCTGTGGGTGCCGAGTTCTTTGCGCTGCTGAATTGAAGGAGTTCGATGAGCCAACCCTACCGCTTAGGCATAGATAATTTGAGTTGTTCCATCTAGTGTTTGGCTTGGTTCACACCAAAGTCCGAACCTTCAACTGAGCGCTGAATGGCGACATGACTCGATGGCCTACTTCCTGATGCTGACTCGATGGCTTATCTGGATAGCCATAACGCCGCTGTAGACCGTCACACCAAACAAACTGGCAGATATAGGTAAGCTGTAGACTTAAACATTACATAAGCGTACCTCTCCGGTGTTTAGACCCGTAATATTCCAAATTTAGGTGCAAGGTAATTTATTGGTCGACCCCTGCGTATGGCGGTGCTCCTAACAAATGTACCAGTCCACCTATCGACGGCCTGCCATGCTTGCCTCTTTCAGACGGCTGGTCACCAGTCTAAGCGCTGATGCCCAGTGAAAAGTCGCTATACTGGAGTCTACCGGTGTGTCGTGACATCGTGGCCGTCTACCAGCCTGGTACTGCAATGTACTGATTTAGATACTTAATATTTTCCCTCGATTGTAGTAGACATAATTGAAATGTATATGTATTCAGATCCACCGAGAAAGTGTGTCCATAGACACCCTTCATCATATGGACAAAATAAATCTAAATCTACCGAGAAAGTGTCATGTGCATACCACATATACCCTTCATCGAATGAACAAAACCCTTAGACTCTTTCCTGCCTGGCTCGACGACCTCATGCCGAAGGACCCCACTGAGTTGTGGTGCGTATGTCGCAAGTACTGCAAGGGACGACGAAAGCTTCTCAGATCAAAAAGGACCTGGTATTGGCACCTTCAGCATGCCGAATCGGAGGACGAGAAGGAGGCGATTCGATTGGCCCATCTTTCTGACCAATTTTGGGCCCAACTCCGATCGTATCCAATAGGTGCTGTGTCTTCCCGTCACGGTGCTGTACCTTGAGATCCTCAAGACAATGATCAAAGAAGACCTTCTCAGCAACCGGATTGTAGGAATAGTGACACCAATCAGGCTCGTCACCCCGCTTTCCTTTATCTACTTATTCCAAGCCAGGTACAGTCTCTGGATGGACGCAATCTCTCCTCCTCGATGGCCTCGAGCAGCCGCGACACGATCCGTGATAACGACTTGGACCCAGGACACCAGAATCGTCCACGCGACTTCGAACCAGACGCACGAATTGACGATTGCACTTATGATGATGATGATCGAGGGCCTCCCGAGCTTGATACAGACATTGACCTGGGTGATCCGAGTCGGATTGAACCAGATGAAGATGATCCAAGTCGGATTGAACCAGATGAAGATGATCTGAGTTGGATTGAACAAGATGACTCGGACCTTGGTGGTACTGATGGATCCCATCAAAATCGCTCAGGCCAGCATCAATGAGAACCTCTGGTCGATCTTGACTTGGCCGACCTTGAGCAAAATGCACACATCGACTTCCTTCTACGCGACATTCAGTTCATCCGCCAACTAAGGAATGCGACTTTGGACGATCCAAATGGCCTATCTGAAGAGGCTCTGAGACGCCTTCGTAACCCTCCACAATCAATTCCTGAGATTGAAGATCCTGCAATAGAACTTGCTCTCGAGATGTTCCTTGCGCTTGAGCACTCTTCGCAAGATACCTATGAGAAGATCCGTCGGGCTGTCGAGCGGTGTTTTCCAGGATCGAACGTCCCGTCGCTCTACAAAGTTAAGAAGACACTTGCCAATCTCACAGGAGTCGAGCCGATAATCAACGATATGTGCCCACAAGGGTGTATCGCATTCACTGGACCCTATGCTGATCTAGAAGACTGTCCAAAGTGTGGAGAACCTCGATAACAATGTTCCACAACGAACTTAACATTGCTTTTCCAGTGCTACGTCTATGCGCCAACAACTGGAAGGCAGAAGCTGTTGCAACTCAAAGATACTCTTCGTGGATGCAGACATATCTCAAAGAGCCCGCTGCAAGGCATCAGGTAAAACTGGAGGTGGACCTAGTAGGCTCTTCGGAGAGCAATAGCAGCAACATGAAGATTGACGTTGCCGAGTCGGGTCCCACTGACTTTGCTGCCATTCCTGGAGATTCGACTCACTCAAGCTCTGCGACAGAGCCTGATCCTGACTTGGACGACTTGGAGATCCCTTTAGTCAAGAACCCGCTGTAAGTATGATATAAGATTCTATTTCAGTGTTGACGATTTGGCTTTAGCTCAACGATGCAAAAAGGCAAAGGAGTGCCAGCAAAACTTCGAATTCCAGCTCGACCATCTTCGACTCAAACCAAACAAGACGAAGCTACAACCTTGCACCCCGCACCACCACTGCCATCGTATCACCCCTCAACAGGGCCAAGGCACGAGCCTGAGCGACTTACAGATGGTTCACACATGCCCGTGCTACCATCATATCCGAAACCATTGATGGGGTCGAGGCATGAGTCCAAGCGGGCACCACCAGCACCAGAGTTGTATCAACCATTGGCAGGGCCAAGGCACGAACCTGGGTGGGACCCACAGCGAACTCCCGTGCTGCCAGCGCCATCCGAGTCATATCAACCATCAGCAGGGCCAAGGGACGAGTCCAACTTGAAGCGAACACCACCAGCGCCTGAGTCGTATCAGCCATCTGTGGGCGCTGCAGAATCAAGGCACGAGCCCGACCGGGTCACAAATTACTCAACAGGTGTCGTGCACTTAATTTCATTGATGACTATGATTTTATTTGACACAAATCAGCAGAAACTGGGCCCAGGATCCATCATGATAACTCTGGAAATATACGAAACGAGAGCAGTTCCATCGCTCCACCTGCCGTCGGTGGTCAACACGATCTGACTCAGATGGAACCAACCGATGTCCCAGGGGACACAGCAACAACCTCCAAGGCAGCTCCGAAGCAAGTTGCTTCAACTTGGCAGCCACGCAAGATAAAGGCAGGACGGTGAGTGCTTCTGTTGCGCAGTGCATCCATGGATGATTGTCTAAATATACCATAATACTAGCACGCTCTGTGCGTACCGTTGGTTGGAACAGGTGAATCCCGGTGGTACAGGTGCTGCATTTGGAACGTACTGGAAATCAACACTCTCTGATGCTCAAAGAAAGGTGCGTGTAGTCACCAATTTCTCATATGCAAAGATGGCTGAATTGTGATCTTAGCAATACGAAGACGAATGCAGAAACTTGGTATGAATTCAATCTTTGATTAAGGAAAAGCGACTAATGACATCTACTACAGGTAGCTACGAGTAAATGGACTCGATTCTCAAAGGACATTGTCGATGCCCTCACAAAAGGGCTATTGTATTAATGAAATGGAGCCGGGGAGTTGGGTAGATGGGAGTAGATGGGAAGCAGGTAGATGGGAGTAGATGGGAGGTGGGTCGAAATGGGTAGAATGGGGGTTCGGGAGATGGGTAGAAATGGGTAGATGGGAGGCAGGTAGAAATGGGTAGACAAGAGTATTGCAGTGGCGAGTGGAAATGGGATGATTTAACTAGAACTGGATCGATGACCGGGACAGGAGCGATCTAAATCTGAGTGGAAACAGATATATCTGAATATACGGGACCACTGAATGCAGCCGAGAAACCAGTCTACCTAAATCCATGGAGAATCTATGGAGAACATATGAGTTGATACAAGTTCATGGGAGTACCTCGACGGCAGATCAAACACACTGTGCAAATCAACCAAGATATAGATCATTTATATCAGTCAATCTAAATGGACGCAGGTCAATAGAAATCTGCTATTCCTGCAATCTGTCTACCCAGCCGTACTACCATCGCCTAGTACATCTCTATAGACCCCCATTGATCCGGGTGCAGTGGATTCCCACTGGGGCTGATGGCCCGGGATTAATAGCATTCAGTCCATTTCTGGCGACTTTCACTCTCCCGCAGCCATCTTCATGCACATACTGTCTTCGCGAACTGTCCTTTTTCCATATCCTCGTATGGTGAAAAAAGACTTCTATATGCGGCCCCCCCTTGGGTCCCCCTAAAACATCCACCGTGGGAGACCATCCGAAGATGGCGCTCATTGCAGGTTAGAACCTCACTCCAGCATTGGACGCTGCCAGCCACCGTGTCATCCGGAATCCCCGGAACATGCCATGCTACACCTCCCCCAAAGCCCTCCGAGCCCTCCGAGCCCTCTAAGGACGCTCCCTACATGACATAGACTCCCAGGCCTATTTCAGGCCATCTCTATCCACCGCCGTTCGCCAACTCCTGGCCTGTTCCCCCCACCTCCAGCGTTCCAACTTCGAAACAAACTGTCTCCGCGAGCCCTCATAATTCGTACTTCCTATCATCATAGTCGCATGTTCCCTTTCCACAGAACTGAGGTCATCACGGAAGAGGATCTTGCGCATGCATGGCAGATTATAGATTCATGGTTTGCCGAGGCGTATAGTATACCACCTATCGAAACACCGTCCCCAGCTTCCTTTGAAGCTGTACTTCGCCGTGACATGTACGCGTTATATGGGACCCCTTCGGTATTGTTTAGATCTTGTTGTGTGGTTGTGTCTTTCACTGGCTAATGAATATTTGCCACAGGATGATGTCACCTCCATGGAGGACGGTGGTCCTGCCGCCACGAATCTGAGACAAATTCCGGCAACCACGCATCTAGCTGAAGCACATCCCCGTGTAAGTGTAACCATGCCGCAGATCGACAATTCATCCTCAGCGACGGAACATTGCCAATGGATGGTGCATGACTCGGAGGGCGGCACCAAGATATGTGGTGCTCAAATCACACATGTTCCCACTCATTTCAAGGAACATGGTATTAAGGACATGCCTCCTAAAAATATGATTGACTGCTTGTGGAGTGGCTGTAATGAACAGGTGGGGCGTAAGAACTTCGTGCGCCACGTTCGTGAATGCCATCTGGACCATCGGAGACAAAAGAAGCACTTTGCTAAGCCAGGTCTGACTTATGTTGTTGGAATTATTGGATAATGAACAGCTGACTTCTTTATCATAGTTGTGGATGTGGGCACTACCTGCGGGGAGGCAGCCGCTCGCCCCTGAAATTGTCTGAAATCACCAACGATCTGATTGCACGGGTATTTCTGCGTCAGCGCACTTTGGTTATGTACACATTACTAGTATAAATTTTGCTGTCAAGCCTCGTTATAAACATGCGGCAGAGTGTAAGCTACGCTACCTTCCTCACCTAGTACTACATCATCACCCTTCATCCAGACATCATCTTAGTTTCCCCCATACATTATAACATATATAAGCCTACACCCTATAGATCTCAATCTTTTCCTCTCAGGCTCATCGAATATATGCTCATCCACATTCCCTTTCCGTGCGAGTTGGCAGAACTGGGTCGCGAGCGCAGCGAGCTTTCCAGTTCTTAGTCAGTGTACGAGAGACAGCACCGAGGGCTGTCAATCCTGTTTGCAACATCCGTCGGACGCCAATCTCCAAAGATCTGGGCCGCGCGATAGGGGAGGCTGTGGACTCAGCACAGTACTACGTGCAGGGACAGGTAAGGGCCCGGGAGGCGGTAGTAGCGGTTTCGAGCCTGCGAAAGCTCTTAATCAGGGGGCTTGATCGCTCCCCCAACCACTGCCCTTCCAGCTGTAACGAACAAAGGGAGTAAGCGATATGCGATCGACGTGCGGGACCCAACGCAGGGCTGGTAGCGTATAGATGGGTGGACGAGGATGGGGAAATGGAGGCTTCCAGTAACTAGCAGTGACCCGCAAGGGGTGTGTTCCCACAACAGAGCCTGTGCACCTGACCTCTTTCGATGGTCTAGGCTGACTTTGTCGTTCCCCTGCAGAGCCACACAGCGAGCGGGGCCCGTGTGGTCCCTCTCTCGCCGAAGGAATCGGTCCAAGTCCACTGAGCTTCCACTGTTTCTGCCCCGGCCGCCGTGGCGGTTTCCATAGATGGGGCTGTGCATGACCGTCGAATGAACTATCTGATTTGATTACTAGTATTTTGAATTCACGGACATGTCCCGAAACGAGATGTGCTTGTGTCCGTACAGGTTTACCGTTGCAGAGGCAGCCCGTCATTGGAAGTGGCCGCCGATCTGGCAGGTGCCGGCTAGGAACAAGATTTGAAGGTCCGCTCGATCAAGTCAGATTGTACTCCGCTCGCATTCCAAAGTGACCCTGCACGCCGCGCTACACAAAGTAGTACTCGCCACGCACATCTCATATACGTGGACAGCTCTGCTCGAGATGCTCCTCTCCCTTTTGTGCGGAAGTAAACAGTTCGCTTTTTACGATCTGGACGCTGACAACCAGTCATGTTCTCTACACGGCGTCCCTTTATTTCATGGAGGCGGGCCTCAATACTGGTAGCAGTGGGCCATTCCCGTTCAATGTGACCACATCCAGTTACATTGGCCCTTCGAAACCTAACGTATATGATGGAACCAACCTTCACCATCAGATACCAGCTGAGTGGACTTGGCTGGTTCAATGCCTCGAACGCCGTCCTCAAAGACGCTTTGCTCGCTCTCCATTGGGTTCAGGACAACATCAAAGCCTTTGGTGGTGAGGTGTGTGCTTCCCTCGATTAGTTGATCCATCGTGACCAGCCAATCAAAGTCCTTATTTATGGTGAATCTGCCGGAGGTACAATGACTAGATACTTCCTTGGCACCGATTTTCGCGTATACCAATGTTCTCTTCAGTGACTGAGTTGTGCACCCAATGGGACATGGTCTATGAACGACATTTTCCAGGTGCAGTTATCCTCGACTCGGACTCTTGGGATCAGCACACGGTTCTATTACCCTACACTCGCTCTGAATATGTTCGCTCACTGTCGCCGAGTGTTTCCGCTGTGCATCGAATTACTCGCATTCAGCAACAACCCGCTGGAAATACGGCCATGGCATCATGGCATCATATAATCCTCGGACATCGTCGCCGATGGTGACTACGTGCTCAACGGAAACCCCATGCCATGAACAGCCAACCTCTGGCCGAGTCATCGTCTGCCACACCGACGAACTGACGAACTCCACTACATACAGCTTGCGCGACGGCAGAAACAGACAACCCCGGAGCAAGTGACGATGACGCAACACGGCATCACGCATCGGACGTTCGTCCTCGTGTGGACGGGGAAAGGGAACCCATATTACTTACGACGAGAATCGCCAAACACTGTAAAGCAGGCAATATTTTTAATATTCCATCAGTATCATCCCGATTCACGCGTCGACAACTCTGACCAAGCTATTAGGTGGCTGCCAAAACCACTAAACTACTCACCATGATGAGTCAACCAGATATGATTAACGAACCGCCAGAAAAAGGCGGAAAGCCTATCACATATACAGACACTATAACCATCTAGCATTATCCCCGACAAATTCCCCAATCTAGGCTTCCACAACCAGGAACACTTCGGTCGTTGCGTAGACAATATCACGATTGCTGCAAGAACCAGTGTCAACGATCGTTCGTTCACGGGATTAAAATAAATCTTACCCGGGCTCGATGCAAGCGATCACATAACCGTCACTGGTAACAGAGATCCATCAACGGACTCAGTATTTTCGAAATAGAATACTCACCCTACGGTAACGTCTATAGGAATGGTGACATCAATGGTCGCACCGACGCGCACAGAGGCCAAGAGGTCGACATCGACATCGACATCGACATCGACATCGGGCCTGATCAACACAAGGCCAACATCGATGGGGTCACCTGCAATGATGGCGACGTCAAGTGCGACTTTAGCACCGAGCTTGACGCTGGCGTCCAGTGAGACTTGCAGCGCGGAGACGAAGGAAACGAAGAGGGCAAGAGCACTGCACGCGCGCACCAGTCAACACGACGACGAAGGGCAAAAGTAATGAAGAATTTACCTGAGCTTGGCGAACATGTCGAAGGATGAATGCGAGATAGGTAGTAGACTGAAGGAGAGGATGTAAGTTCTCTGGAAAATAACGAACGACCTGGCTGGCTTTTATATCAGAGAGCTTGCCTCGAGTATGTAATAAGGATTATTTTTTTGCCTGCTGCCATGCCGCAAGGCGCAAGCTGCAGACTCAAGCGTACGTTGTATGCTTTGTAGCCGACGAGGTCCCCGTACTAGCCGGTTCTAAAAAAGGAAATACTAATAAGTAACACGAGTTCCGGAGCGACGCAAAAACACAATATCAAACTCGATCCTGAGCTGAATGAATGTTTTACTAACTCGAGTCTCGAACAGACTGTGGCCGCATCACTCGGAAATGCGTGCAAATTATATTCTGACTCGGGGATTAGCCGTAAGATCAGCAGCCAGGCTGAACGACGGTCACTAGCACTTCTGGTCTCGAAAGTCTGGTTTGCCGAGACTAGGGTCACCGGGCCGTCTCGAGACTACGTACCGTAAGCCTTTCGTGACTTCGCCGCGTTCCGGAGTCAAAGAAGTTCAACGAATGTTGGTCTTTCAAGCTGTTATCCAGCGTTGATTGCACCTAATTGAACGATTCAGTGATTGTGGTCGTCAACCTTTGTAGTACATAACTGGTAAGTTGTGCTACGAACAAGTTTGGAAGGCCGGAAAGGTGAGTGTGCTGGACTGCGGTCCAGGCCCGGATCCGCTGAATTTCTTACACGGGCACGTTGAACTAACCCCAACTCCGTTCCAGAATCCTATCGATTTGAAGAGATTGGAGAGTCTGACGGTTTGCACGGCGGTTCATGCACATGCTCTACCTTTTCAAATTCTGGTCCACACATGAGCACCAGGGGATACTCGGTACCCGACTCAGTAAGCAAAATCTTTCGATGACTTCTTGTTACATACCAGCACGTCGGTAGCTGAACCCATACCTACCTGCACAGACATTCACCATCTCCAAGCACAATGACAATCGTCGGACCATCGGACATTATCCTTGGTACCGTCCCGCATCGCTGCTTCGTCGTTCACACCGTAATTACGCGACGAACGGTAGTGCCAGCTTTGGGTTCGCTATTTTATTGTGGGTTAAATCAGCAACACCTGCATAAATTTCAAATGTGAGTCGTGCTGCATCCCGTTCGGCAAAAATGACGTTGAGCGACAGGTAGTAAGTTACGTAGAGAGCGCTCACCCGGTTCGCATGCAATACACATGTTTGCGAGATTATGTCTGTTTCCTTGCCGTTCGCCTGGCAGTGTCGTCCTCGCAAGTATTGCGTCATTGCAGTTGCTGGAGGTGGGTGATACTATCAACGATCATGCGTGCGAGGCCTCCATCAAATACGAAATTGCCAGAACTGCTTGCTGATATCAAAGAACACTCGTTAATATCTACAGAACATAGTACACACCTCAGATAGTCGTCGGAGGTGAACGTCAATGGTCGAGGTGATGCGACGTCTGCTGCGAGGTCGACCGTCCAGGGAAGCAAGTAAGCAATGAAAGATAAGTGGTCTCGAGGGTGAATTTTACTCGAGTGCCTGACCCAGCCAAAGTATAAGCTTCCGTGCGGGCGTCAGCCGGGTCGTATTCAGAGTAAAGATATCCTAGTCCTGTTGAGTGTAACCCCTTTACTACATCATTGACATTGTCTCATGAGCACTCGTATTCCAGATGAGTGGGAAGCCAAGTGCGTTGTGAGCCGCAACGAATGATTCACCATTTTTCTCCGAAGGACAAAATAGTGTCATCGCATTGCACGGATCAAAGACCGTCTACTCCGATCAGTGCTGGAGAGTAAACTCGTTGCTACGAGCGTATTTCACGAAGCTGTCGTGGGCTAAGAGGGACCGTCGATGAATGTCCTCATCGCAAAACGTTCGAAAAAGGGGGTTAGAGCAAACGAGGGTTAGAACTTAGAAACCCTGACCAGCCTGAGGAACGTCAACGACGAAGATCAGAGCGGCAGGAACATGCATCTGAGTTGTGTGTTAAGAAGTGGTCGACGTAGTTACCAGTGGGGGTCGTCCGGACTACTCATAAAGTGGATGGCGGCAGGGCTACCACTATGGTCTATGATGGAAAGCAAAGATCCAGCGCAGAGACGAAGGAAACGCAGAGGGGGAGAGCACTGGGTATGCACGCCGGTCAATGTGACGATGAAAGGCCAGATGGAAAGAAGATATTATACCTGAGCTTGGCGAAGATGTCGAGTGATGAATGCGAGATTGGTGGAGTGAATGAGAGGGTGTAAGTTCTCCGGAGAACAAACGAACTTTGAACCTAAGAGCTTGTTTCAAATAAGAAGCCTTTTTCTTTTTCGCCTCTTGGCACACCGTGATCTGCAAACCAGTAAAGCTGCGTAAGCCAAGGATACAACCTGCCCATGCTTTATAGTACTAATCTCCGGACCTTCAAGCTCAGAAAGACAGTCACGAAGGCTTCGGTAGTAGCCTACGACCCTCTCGTTCTAAAAACAATGGGGAATTATACGATTTACAAAGTGAGTCGGAAGTCGATGACAACTTGCAACCTTCTGAGCTGTACGCCATTGTCACGCCCCAGAACTGGACGGAACATGTGCTGGGGACAAAGCTGCCAGCTCGCTTTGGCATCTCTGTCCGTCGACCTCTAAAGGTGGTCGGAATGAAGCACATTGAACACGGAGAGCGCGCTGGTGACGGATGTTGCGTTTGAAGACAACAGAGTGATAACCGCGAAACATGTAATCGGTGCCGATGGATACTATTTGCGCATCTGATGGTTTCCGTCAATGAAGCAGGAATACTTTGATCCGCTCGGAGTACTTATCTCCATCTTCGCAATGTCCTGCCTTGTTCGAGGAGCCGATAAACAGCACACATTCGTGGATCTGCACGCAAATGGGAAAGACGGTGCTCGCACAGGTTTACCGTTTGCGAGTTGCAGTCATTCGAAGTGGCCGCATCTGGCAGGTGCTGGTAACCGGCTAGGGACAGGATTTGAAGGTCCGCTAGATCACATGATGTATTTTACATACTCAGTCGGAGGAAGTTTGTACTCCGCTCGCATTGTTTGACCTCCGTGCCGCGAGGCGGCAACGCCTTGCCGAGTTGTGGCTCGCCACCTTGGAAGTTGGAATGACCAATTTTTCGGTGATCCCGCTTTCTGGGTGTTGCTACTAATCTGGATACGTATCAGTGGGTACAGGCACTGACAGGACCGCCAAACTTGATCGCTCCATCGCTAGCATCAAGGCAAACTCCAATGTTCGCCGAAGTTCGCTGAACATATTACTCAAGCCAGGTAATCTTGACTACCACCTGTTCCTCGTACCAATGCTATTAGTACGGGTGTCCATGAAGTTCTGTGCCATTCGTGGATGTATTCTAATGATATATAGAAGCATTAGACTCTTCGTCCACACGCCAAAGTTCCAAGCTCCAACGTATTCAGAGATGTACAAATTAACCCACGGGATCTTGGAGGTGCGTACTCTCGTATCGACACCGTAGTGTTCATTGGACCCATTGCCATTTGAATAGGATGTCGTTGCGACCGGCGATGAATGCCAACCTCTGCCTCCAAAGTGACCCGGCACGCCGCGCTACACAAAGTACTCGCCACGCGCATCTCATATACGTGGATAGCTCTGCTCGAGATGCTCCTCTCCCTTTTGTGCGGAAGTAAACAGTTCACTTTTTACGATCTTTCCTGGCGTCGTGGCACTCTAGGCTCCGGACGCTGACAACCAGTCATGTTCTCTATACGGCGTCTCTTTAGTTCCTGGAGGGGGGCCTCAACACTGATGACAGTGGGTCATTCCCGTTCAATATGACCACATCCGGTTACATTGGCCCTTCGAAAGCTAACGTATGTGATGGAACCAACCTTCACCATCAACTACCGGCTGAGTGGACTTGGCTGGTTCAATGCCTCGAACGCCGCCCTCAAAGATGCTTTGCCCGCTCTCCATTGGGTTCAGGACAACATCAAAGCCTTTGGTGGTGAGGTGTGTGCTTCCCTCGATTAGTTGATCCATCGTGACCAGCCAATCAAAGTTCTTATTTATGGTGAATCTACCGGAGGTACAATGACTAGATACCTCCTTGGCACCGATTTTCGCGTATACCAATGTTCTCTTCAGTGAGTGAGTTATGCACCGAATGGGACATGGTCTATGGACGTCATTTTCCAGGTGCAGTTATCCTCGACTCGGACTCTTGGGATCAGCACACGGTTCTATTACCCTACACTCGCTCTGAATACGTTCGCTCACTGTCGCCAAGTGTTTCGGCTGTGCATCGAATTCTTCCATTGTCCTGACAAAAGCTGACGACCTGTGCGTTCAGCAACAACCCGCTGGAAATACGGTCATGGCATCATGGCATCATATAACCCTCGGACATCGTCGTCGATGGTGACTACGTGCTCAACGATATAGAGGGCAGCATCATGGATGGCGTATTCGCTCGCGCTCCGACCTTCTGGTCGACCAACCCGTGCGAGGGTTGCTATTCCTCCCCAACGATCCCTCGCACCAGATTCACTGCCCCTCTCCTACGTCACCAAACTCGCCCGCAGTGCGTCAGCTTCAACAGCACCAACGTTCAGAAAATCCTCTGAATCCAACGATGCTCTCAGATCCTTACGGTACCGCATCTTCCGAGGACGGGATCTCTGGTGCTGTCTGTCCTTGTGCTCGGCCAATTGACGACAGACTACTCAGTATACGTCCCCTGTCCCTCGGTGTACCTCGCCTCGTTCGAAACGAACACGACCAACCCAAGGAATGCCTACAAGACAAGATGCCGTTCGCCGTCGGCCTCGGAAACCCCCATGCCATGAACAGCCAAGTCATCGTCTGCCACGCCGACGAACCGACGAACTCCACTATATACGGCTCGCGCGACGGCAGAAACGGACAACCCCATACCCCGGAGCAAGTGACGATGACGCAACACGGCATTACGCATCGGACGTTCGTCCTCACGTGGACGGGGAAAGGGAACCCGTATTACTTACAACGGGGCGGTGCACGGTGGTAGTACCCCGTAGAGTGGGCGCCGTGTACGTCCCGGGGGGGACAATGTGAATGCGTTTGTGATGATTGTGTCGTTCATTTAAGTTTATTGAGAGTCAGCTCGGGTTCGTCGTCTTTGCATGGCGACGTGTGGCGACGTGACTACGGTGCGATCAATCATGTACAGTGGAAAGACTACGCCGTAAGCCAAGCTTCAACTGATATGGTCAAATGAAACAACAAGACCTAAAGGGATGTTAGGTTGAGCCTCCATAGTGTAAGGAAAACCATGACAACAAGAGAGTCACGTGTAAAGTCTGCCAGCAAACTGATGAGACAAAAAAGTACGTCATCGGCGAAAAGATGGTAAACAGTACTACTGGTCACAGCGACAATTACAACACTAGAGAACAAGTGCAAGTGTCACAAGTGTACATCCGCAAAAAAAAAACAAGGGTTCTTGGGTGTCCGACTGGAGCGAAACGCCTTCAGACCGACATCCGAAGGAGCTCGGCGGAATCTACGACACAGGAATGGAAACATCAAATGAGCAACGGATGGAAGAAAGCACAAATGAAATGAAAAAAAAACGAAAGAACAGGTGGTATAGACATGCAATCCTGAATCTTTATGATTGCAGACGGAATCAGTACATGCAAAAACGTTCACGAGAAGAAAAACGGCGAGACTCGAACGTGGAGGAGTCGTCCAGTCACCTTCTAAGAAAGAAAGCGTCGCAAAAAGGATTAAATGAGTAGTGTGTAAAGGACGGTCTTCTAACACCGCTCGTCAGTAGGGGGGGCTTTTACCTGCCCAATCGACGTCAGTGTCGTGTGTCGGTAAACGTCATCCATGAAGACTCACTCACGGTTTTTGTGGCTCTTTTGACTCCTACAGTGCACTGTCTATCAGGTGGTCCGACACATAGCTGTTAATTCTCTTTTGAGCAAGGAAGGTTGGAATAGTTTGACCAGCTTCCCGCAAGCAGTCAACGGGAATTAACCCCCGTTCGTGAGGTCCCCCCTCGGTACCTGCCAACTTCTCGACGAATGACCAGCCATCATCAAAGATTTGGAGAACGCAGATACGATCACCCGGATGAACTGCTAGTTCGTCATCCAATGCGGGCGTGAAATGACGGTAGATGACCTGGACGTTGGCAAATTCGGGTTTCACGGGATCAGTGAAGGGATCGAGGGAAGGATCGGCTTCAGCGATGAATGGTGAGAACGGGACACTGGGCATCGATGTTTGAGGGTAGAGAGCAGGCGTCTTGGCTGGTCCCGGAGGAAGGTCTGTCATAAACGCACGAGGAGGCGTGCTGAGTTGGATGAGAGTAGTCCCAGAAGATCGAGAAGACGCAAGTCCATGGGTCCCGGAAATGAAGAAAGCGTCCATTGTGGACGACGAGGGGGCAGGTGGTTTGGGGAAGGCAAAGGATTCCGAGGGAGAGAATGGGCGGACAAACATGGGTGTGGAGGGCTCCAGATTGTTCTGACCTGGTGAAAAACTCAGGTACTGGGCGTCTGGGTCGCTGCCATTGCTCAACATGCTGTTCATGGACTCCCTGCGCGCTACTGCAGCTCCAGTAGAGATCAAG
This sequence comes from Boletus smithii, assembly GCA_038092715.1. Lineage (NCBI taxonomy): Eukaryota > Fungi > Basidiomycota > Agaricomycetes > Boletales > Boletaceae > Boletus > Boletus smithii. The sequence goes on along the minus strand of JBBPQT010000054.1, from coordinate 11,594 downwards.
ACAGAGTTACGCTCGCGAACTTCGGCCATGGGGGGAAGGTCGGGGACAACGGTTAGAGAAAATCTCGAAGGAGAATCTACGCGGAACGTTAACCCTTGGTCAAAGTTGGTAGCAAAACTACTGCGGGCACTCAGTCTGCTGGTCGGTAATTCCCCATCCGACCCCACAGAACTGCGAGGGTTGTTAGAGTTTCCGCCCGAAGCAGTGCGGGTGAACCACCATTGTCTGCGAAGCTCCACGCGACGCGCAATCGAGCGGCGCCGAACGACCAGGAGGATGAGTGCGAGTAAGAAAAACAAGCACACGACGGTGATTCCTGCGATCACATCCCCAGACAATTGCTTTCCAGACGAAGTGGCTGCGGCTGTGGTGGTGGTTGGCAACGGAACAACTGTACCAACAGTGTTGGAGCTAGAGCCCAACGACGACTGTGAAGGTGACAGAAAGCCCGTTGCTAGCGCAGTAGCAGGAAGCGTGCCAAGAGCCGCAGAGCTTGTGCCAACATTGACTGGCACAATTTGTCCACCACTGGTAGCCACGTAATTTGCGCCACCCGCTGAACTTGAAGATCTGGCCGTGCTACCGCCGCCGCTTGCGTTTTGTGTGCTAGATGAACTAGATGACTTTCCAGAAGCGGAAGTTGGGGAAGTTGGACTTGAAACGACGGATACTGGTGGGACCGCAGTCCCTCCACCGCTTGAAGGTGTATCGGTAGGTGTTGGGGTGCTCCCTCCAGTGCCTCCACCATTGCCTCCACCACCTCCGCCGCCAGCAGTAGAAATTGGAGCTGGCTGAGGATTAGGGGGGGTAGAAGAAGGTTGTGCGCCACTAGCCCCATTGCCGACAAGAGGACTCACAAGCGGGCCAACAAGGGGAATGGAATTGACAGTGTTAGGGAGAGGCAGGTTGATGGGTGAAGGATCGCGTGCGTCGAGCTGAGCGAGAGAGCGTACTAAAACATGGTGGTTTGCAGGAAATTTGTGCATGTTGGAAAAGATAGTACAGTTTCAATACACGTTGGGGAGATTTGGGGATATGTGCAGCGAGTCCTTCAGTCCAGGGAGTCGAAAACGAACGAAAGGGTGAAATGAGTGTAGGTGTCGTCGCCTGCCCGCGCCAACGACGAAAGGCGCAACTGGGGTGAAGAGGTCAACAACAAATGCGGAGGCGAGGGAGATATGGAGGGAAAGACAATAAAATAATCCCGGATACAACTCTGTTCACCATGGCTACAGAAAACGTTCACTGACCGTGGCATTTGCGTGACGCGAGCAAGCTTGATGAGGCAAATTGTCGCTGATATCGGAGATCTGAGATGTCGTCATACTTTACCGAGCCTCGGTTTTTCCACTCCACCTGGGTGTCCGATGAAAAATCTTGTAACAGATAAACTGATCTTCTCACCCAGTGCTTCCTGTTGCCCCGAAGTCTTCGACTCTTCGTTGAAACCTGGTATTACGACCTCAAAATTGCTTGGGCCCAGTGGATTAGCGAGTGCAAGTGTCAAAGAGTGCCTTGCCAGTGGGTACAAATTGATAATCCCTCAGTGCTTGAAAGGAGTATTTTTGAACGTCTTGGCGATGACAGTGACTTTTGCATATGTTGCCTGTGTTGCCTGTGTCACGCTACTGTCTGACGTGGAAGTCTTTCTGGCACAGGTCTCCTGGGTCGCACGGCCGAGGCTCGTTTTCCCAACAAACGTATTAGCATGAGAACTTGATCGTTGACGCGAACCAACTTATCAATGCATCATACATGATCGATGATCATTCATCGCGATTCCCTATAGGCTAGCTAGCTAGCCGGGCCCTCAGTTCCTCGCATGTCAAATGCATGTTGACACGAGACTTGTACATGATCAAATGTAACCGGCAGGTCTAGGAACCCTTTTGCATGATATATGTTGGATGAAATTTGCCTCGCTGATAGTTGAATTATAAGATCGGTGCTTTTATTCGCACTGGGAGCTAAGTTAGTAAGTAACTCGAAGGATTACTTAATCACAGTCAATAGCAACACGAATAAATCTCGTATCAAGTCTCGTGCGGCGCGCGCACTCACTCGTTACCTCGGATCAATCGATCCATGACTCACCGGCACCCACACCTCGCTCGCCGCCTGCCCCCGTCCCACCCGGTCACTCTCACCCCGTCGTTGCCTACCCACGCCCGTCTTTGTGCGCGCGCACGCGTTCATGCCCATGCTCAGCACGCTACGTGGACATAAATACATGTATAGTTCAATAAGAGAGGCTCGATCTGCAGGATGCTTTGAAGATGCTGCGCAAAGACCGCCGAATTGCATGAAGCCCCTGAGAGGGGCCCAAGCGGCACCAAAAATGGAATCCGGTGCAAGCGAGGCGTGGCAGATTTTGCGACGTTCAAGGTTTGTCAGTCTTGCCATGCCTTTAGAATTTAGATCAGTTTCTAGAACTGAGATTTGATCACGCACAACCGTGCAAGAATCAGCGTCGGAGGAGAAGCGGGAGCAACTGTGGAGAACATTCAAGTTGGACGGAATGATGTCATATGCTCCACCCCGCTCGTCCTCTGACAGTCAATACTCACCAGCCATTTCACGTTTGTCGTTTGTCTCTGAAGATCTGATGTCTGAATTCACTGAATACCCTCCATCCCCCACTGGAATGCATGCCTGGACTTCTCATCAAGGCACATCACCACTACGCTCACAGACTACTCCATCCGTCTTTACCTCCGGCTCTCTAGGCGCCCAGTCTCATCTCGCGACTCACGTACCAGAACCCCAGATGGCCTCAGGCTACCTAGATCAACCTGCATCTATCGCACGCCGAATCCCCGCTCATCCATTGCCTGCCCAGTTTGCATCCGGGCCTCTGCATACCCACTGTAATAGCTTTCCCGGACAGTACGTTATGCCCTCGCATTCCCCTTCGTTCCAGAACCAGCCATCTCAACCACACGTGTACTACGCATATCATCCGCCAGAATTCAATCCATATCCGCCAACTCGATATTATCCTCTTCCTCCATTGCCATACGTTTGGCATGAAGGTCGTGTGCAAGGTAGCCATCCATCTTATCAGCAAACACAGCGCCCCCCTCCGCATATGCCTCAGTCCGCAACTAGTAGCTTCCCTGGACCATTTCATGCAGGATCATTCGGAGGGATACAACAAGATCCCCCACTCCCCTATAGTTCAACCGGTCATTTTTGGCTACCGCAGCAGTACCATCGTAGCGTGCATCAGTGGCAGTATGGTCGTCCGGGCTCATCTGCAGAAATGCTTCCTATGCAAGCTAAACAACATTATCCCCCCATCAATTATTTACACCCCCAGTCCCACCGCCCGCGCAGAGATTCAAACACGCTCAAGGTGCAGTCAACAGACTCGGATCGTTTGTCCAGCAGCGGCTCAATTGTTGTCACCACGCCACGGAACACTATCTCCCCTGCCACCGCCGATTCGCCAGAACAAAAATCTGTGCAGGACTCACCGAAGTTCGACACACATGAGCAGGGCAACAGGCTAGCAGCTAGCACCTCCCGTGCACATGACCGTCCAATCGTTCGCCGTCACTATCATCCGAATCCACCGCCTCCGAGTCATCGATCGGAGTGGGTAATGTGGGTAGGCAATGTCCCGAGTGACGCCGCCCATAATGAACTTTGGCGATTTCTCAAGTACTCTGCTCCTGTGTCTTCAGGATCCGAAGATAGTAGCAAAGTCGAAGACAGTGGAGTAGTGTCCATCTTCCTCATTTCTCGTTCCAACTGCGCCTTTGTGAACTATAGCTCTGAAGAACAATTGAATCACGCCATCACCCAATTCAATGGACGTCAATTACGACCTGACGATCGCCGGTGTCCACGACTAGTTTGCAGAGCACGCCGGAAAGAGAGCGATCTACGAGCCGGCGTCGGTGCTCAACGTGGGATCGGCGTGCATAAATGACATGTCAAGAATCTGATACAGAAGGATAACGAGTTGGCCGGCGAGAGGACTACCTTGGATCGTCGGTCAAATGTCGTGATAAGTGATCCAACACCAGCCCCACCAGCTTCCATGGACGAAGAAATCTCGAAGTCGGATAGTGTGGAGGGAGTAAGTCCCAAGGTTCCAACCCGTTCGCCCAGCTCGTACGCTTCGACAACCTCGAGTTTGTTGTTGCGTCATTTTCCTGAACGTTTCTTTATGCTCAAGTCATTGACCAAGGTGGGTCTACTGTGTTGCCCCTGAAAGTAGCGCATGGCATAATTGACTTGATGATTACAGTATGACTTGGACCTCAGCGTTAAGTGTGGTATGTGGGCAACCCAAAAGCACAATGAGGCAAAATTGGATCAAGCTTTCCGCACGAGCAAGGAGGTGTTTCTGATATTCAGTGTGAACAGGAGCGGCGAGTTCTATGGATATGCACGGTCTGTTTGTCTGCGGTCTCGGTCGTACCACGCTCATTCCTTGTACCACAGGATGGCGAGTGGCATCCTTCGAAGCAGCTACACTGGCGGTATCTCATGGGCACCGCGCGCAGACCCATCGCCCCGTACGTCATCGCCCTCCCACGATACACTGGAGGAGTGCGAAAGTCCTTCGCGCCATAGTCCAGAGATATATACTTTTCCCTCTGAGTCCCGGTTGGCTGAAGCGACCCAGTTGCGCCTTCTTCAGACGAAACGGAAGATCGTCCGACTGTAGCCAGTTCCCCCCAAGTCAAGTCTGCTCAAAAACGACAGTCGGTGCCCCCCGGGCTTCATCGCGCTTCCGGAGACCCTCTTAGTCCAAACCCACTTCTGAGGTCAGGTTTCAGCTGTCGTAATGAGAGCTGGTCGGTCACTTCTCAAGTGTCCCAAGACCCTGGCCCCTCTTCGGTTCTGCAACCCGAGCTAGGGAAGCATCTTGGAGTGGGGGCAGGGGCAAGAAGCAAGGGAGGTGACGTAGATGACGCGGGTAGTCTCGGATCGCTCTTACAATCTGTCATGGAGGAAGTGCATGGGGGAAGCAGCGTCAAACAGGACGTACAACCGGCATCGACGGCTGTGCTATTTGAAGCGATGCCCGGCCGTTCAGAGGTTCAGCAAGGAGAGGCGAATTGGGGAGGAACGTTCAAAATCGAATGGTTGCGAACCGAGCGAGTCCCATTCCATCGAACACGACATTTGCGGAACCCGTGGAATCATGATCGAGAGATTAAGGTGGCGCGAGATGGTACGGAGATTGAGCCCGCCGTTGGTCAACAACTGGTCGAAGAATGGCCGACTCTCGCCGGCGGCTCAGCTGGTAGACATGGTACGCAATCGGTTGCGGCGGCTGGCCCTTCATTTGGGCAATCAAAGGGCCTCGAGGAATAGCCTTCATGGCATCATGAATACATACACGACAAGTTACTTTGCGGACTACTAACCGAAACTCGTCATTAATTTTAGGTTATGCGGCATCACATTCAGTCATTTCGCATCGTTATCCTATCTCAGCGCACTGATATGAGCATTCAATGAGGACATTCATGACAGCGACTCACAGGGTCACTTTGTTTCATTTCTCGTTCACGCAAGGCATGGCACGCAGTTTCAGATCTAGTATCGGGTAGATGTCAATTGCATACTTGCTATCTGAAAACCGAGTGTTGTCTGTTGTTACTCACGCACATTCATTTCAACATTGAAGTCCGAACACTTCTGGACATCACGCACCGTGTGTCGTTCGATAATTCCAACACTCCCTTCAAACGGAAGTGGGACTACTGTAGCGAAGAGAAATAGAAGGTAATCAAGAAAGATACCTAACTGAAATGTCCCGGATCAACAATAGATGGATCCGTTGACAGTGGGTCTGTGGTGGCGGCGCTGTGCTGGGGCGGTGTCCATATATGGAAAGTCGTGGCGGCGCGAACTTGTCTGTAGTTCTACTCGGCTTCATTGATGTCGTACCTGTCCATGGTGAGTTCAGAACACTCTCCCTGCCAATCTGCAGGTCGTATACGACGCATCCGACTCGCCTGATACGGCTTCCACTTGGCCGTAAGTCGATCTCCTTGTACTGACACTTCTAATAGGGTTCGTTTTGAGTTTTCCTCGTCGACTCGGTGGGTTCGAGTGGCCTATGGGTTGCATGTGATGTTTCCTGGGTGCTGTGAATGGCTCAGGTACGTTCTCCGTCCTGCATCTGTACCCCTCGTGCTGACTCGCGCCTTCTCTAGCTAGCGACTGCGTTTCCAGTCATTTCGACTCGCAACCTGCGCCGCTCGTTGCACCATCCTTCACACATCGTCTCCCAGCGCTATCACTGCCATTTCAATCACTCTGGCACGTTCGGTCGCTCTCGACATGTCTCGTTTCGACCTGCTCATCCATATGGCCTGGGGGGCCTTTTAACTCGACTTGACGTGTTCGTATTGTCGACGCCGTTGTTCCTCACGTCATGGTGTATCCCCGGACGCTTCCTATAGCTCTGTGCACTCCTCTGACTTTGCCGTCAGTCGCTGTGTCAGCGTTCTCGTGTGCGACGCGTCCATTTCGCTCGACGGCGGTCTCACCCCCTGGCTCCACCTGAATCTCTGCAGGTTGTCAATTCTGATCATGTGCCTTGTTCTGTCTACAGGTGATCTCCACCTCGTCTGGCAATTCGGTAGGTTTCCCGGGTCGACACGCTTCGTTGCTACTCTCGCCTGTGACCTGCGTTTCGATCGGTGAGTTTGAGAGAGGCTGGCGTGATCAACCAGAGCCTGCTAACTCTCAGACATGTCATGAATGTGCTTGTCGATTGCTCGTCCACCCGTTCCATAGGAAGCTTTTTTTTTCGGGCAACATTGTCCAATCACTGGCATCCTCAACGCGCTCACCGTCTCTCTCGCGGACTTCTTTTCGGTGTCGAGCGTCTCAACGGGGAATTTTCTTTTTCCCTTTTATGACATCGCAGCCTCTTTCCTTCATGTTAAGTGGCAAGAATCTAAATAATAAATATATGAAACATAGTAGGGTGTACACGTGGGGGCCAGCTGGCAATACTTAAGCCACGTTTTTTTCCGTTACGTCGATTGGTCACGCGGGCATCGGAGCCTGCTCACGCCCGTGCATGTTCCGAGTTTGTTCATGGCCCCGTTCACTCGCCCGATCGACCCTTCGTAGCTCCAGTACCATCAACGAACATTCTATCAATTCAGCACAGGTTTGTCCCATCACCTTTATCCGTTCTAGCCAAAGTGACGGTACCACCATACTATTATGGGCGGCGGTTACAGTCGTATTCGCACATTCACCAAAATCTCAAGAGTGAAAGAATTTTTTTCGATCGATGGCCATTCTCTGCCCGCCGTTTCAACCAATGCCTTCTGGGATATTAATACGTCGAGCGTTCGCCCCCACTTAAACACCTCTCTGTGTCGACCTCAGTCTGCATTCCCCGGTACCAACGATCTTCAGGCAAAAATTTCAAGAAATGACGACCTTTGCAAACTTGTCGCTCGAACTCATCGACCGCATCTTATTCGCACTCGACCCGCTCGACATTGCGCTCGTCTCTCAGACCTCTCGTTTCTTCTACGAGACCATCTATGGTCCCCTCCACCAACAATTCTGGCGGGGACTCTACCTCGCACAACCACTGGACGATCCGCGGCGCACGGTGACTTACCTTGGCAGTCGCCGAGAGGACATTAACTGGAAGAGAGAGCTGCAGCGGATCATGCGGGCGCGCACGGTGATGAAGCATCCGACCGTATGTCGACGCGAAGAACGACGTGAGGTGCTGCGCGCTTGTATCGATCTCATCACCAACGTACCCCCCATTTCCTCTCCGGATGGTGTTGGGGAGATGTCGCGCAATGTGCGATGGATGCAACGTCATCTCAGGGACAGTGCGTTCTTGGAGCGCGATTCCTGGGAGGCGTTGTCCGAGGAGGAGGAACAGCTACTGGCGAGGCTGCATGCGTTGTTCGGGCTCGCCCGGCGAGACATTGATCTAGAACGACGTCACGCATCGCAAGCGTTCGTGTACAGCCAACGTCATCACACTGCTGAGCGTGCCTATGGGCCGTTCATGCCGGATGGGCGTAAGCGTGTGGACTGGGTATTCGCGTGGACACTCGTGCACGCCTTCGGGATGCTCCTGCTCGACACGGACGGCGAGGATGGCGAGTGTTCGTATTTCTGTCCGTTGAGCCTCGTGTTCTGTCAGAGCATCATCCCTTGGGGGTTGGATCTAGACAAGGAGGACGATTGGGCTGGCGTGGAGGGATTGTGGTCGGTAAGATACGGGTTCATTGACCACCGTGAGTTTATACGTAAGTCTTGCATTCAATCACACGCCGGGTCGCTGACCAACGGCATTCCTTCTGCTTGCCAGTTTACAATGACCCGTCGGTAAGTACTTGAGCCGACTCGTTCTTAGGCTACCGGCTGATGCGCGTGGGATACCCGTTAGGTACCAAATCATGAACCTCAGGATACATCGTTTTTCGAGGGCGCCGAAGAAACGTTGGCCACGGTGGATATATACTTTCGCGTCGCGGGTACCGAACCTGATCCTTTGCACCCGACGCGTCCAAAGATCAACGTCATCGGCGAAGTGGATGGGAGCCTTAATATCGTTGGTTTCGTCAAGCTTACAGATGATGATCAGGTATGGTGGCATTATGTGAGTCATACGTCCTCTCGCCGCGGTAGGAATGTTCAAGTTGACTTGCATGTTTTTTAGGGTGCGGGTAATGATAACCAAATGGTGTGGAAGTAGGTCACATGCATTCGAAATGTGGAACGTTGAACCTGATTTTTTTCTTTCTTTTCTACTTTAGCTGTGATGCGATAGGTCTGGGCGGTATCCGGTCACGATGTGGCTGTATAGGCATATGGTCCACTGTCTTCCATGATGTCGAGGATCCGATTGGTATGTCCAACTCCCATTCTCTGCCACTTGCGGTATTCGTTTTTGATGCATATTATTCATCAGGGCCGTTCTGGATGCAACGTGAACTCCTCGTCGACGAGGATGAGTAAGACAATCCAGGCTAGATTATTTTTCTACTTCAACACTGTATACACAAGTGATGTAAACAACCAAGCATCCAGTCGGTGCATGTTTGAGCCATTATGTTTCGATTAGTTTTCCGTGTGTCCTTTACTTATGCCTCACGTTGCTGTAGGATGACCCTGTTTATGTTATCTTGTACGATCCGATAAACGTTACGCCCAACAATATTGTTAGTCGTCTTCATGCGAGATTTGGCACGTTTGTCTAATTGGGGCAAGATAGGTACTACTTTACATATCGACATAGGTCATCGCAAGGATACAATAGGATCTATAGCTGTACTGTGAACCTGAGCCGACCATCTTCACAGGGTTCACAGTGGATGCTCTCCATGTTCTCCACCACGAAATGAGCACCGATATGCTCGATCTTCTTCCGCTCGTGGCTGGTACAGACGGCGATCACAGTCGCACCGCTAGCGAGCCCAGCCCGGATCCCACTCGGGGAGTCTTCAAAGACGACGCAGTTTGACGCCGAGAAGCCCAGCTCACGCGCCGCAAGCAGGAACGGATCGGGCGCGGGCTTTCCCGCCTTCAAGCGCTTGTCATCCGCGGTGATCGTCACCTTGGGAGGTACGATGCCAACGCGCGTCATGCATCCATACGCTATCGACGGAAAACAGTCCGTCATTCCCTTTTAGTTACCAAATGATCACGTACCATATGTTTTCGCGCCGGATGTGGCCACAGCGTACCGGCCGGTGGGGATGGAGTCAATCATCCTCCTGACGCCGGGAAGAATGCGGACGGCGCGATCTACGGCGGCAGCTTCGATCTGCCAGGCCTCCAAGCACTGCTTCTTGGCGTCGGGCTCGAACGTGAGGACGTCTTCGTCTTCTTCGACGATCAAGCTATCCATGTGGCGTGCGTCGTAGATTGACGCTGCTGGTACGGCTGTCATGGCGAGCATACCGTTCAAACGCGACGCGAAAGACGGACGACGACTTCCGAGCGCGGCAAAAGACGAAGCACGAGACGACGGTAGTGAACCCGCGGGAGAGATGACAAGTTCGGGAGTAGCCTCTCCCGAGCTGACAGGGCTGAACGGCGAAGACGAGATCAGAGGGGAGTGGACGGCTGAGCCAGGACCGTGTAAGCGGTGCGCGTCAGCAAAGAAGAGAATGCTCTCTTCAAATTTTTGGACTTCGGCGTCCATCTCGTGGGGTTTGATCGTTGGCTTGAACTGCGCGAGGTTGTCGACCGCGCGCTTGCCGTGGGTGGCAGCGATCACGTAGGCCGGGTCCTGCCCGATGTCCTTTGCGACCTTTCCCCACGCAGCCTCGACAGCAGCGATAGAATCGGTGAGGGTGCCATCCTATCAACACGCTGAAGAGTGAGGTTTGAAGGAATACGAATAGAACACACACGCACCATGTCAAACAAGACAGCGTCGGTGTAGAAAGTATGGACGTTTGATTGCATGATGAGAGTACTGAGAGGAAAGGTGCTAAGAGACGGATTTGAATCCTGTCTGGCATAACCATACGGTGTCACCCCCGTTTATATACGGACTGGTGGGCCCATTCCTTATCGCCTTCCTCATGGCCTGACGTCAAGGGTTGGAAAGTTTTTAGCCGATAATGCGAAGCGCTCTCGAACGGCGTTCTTCAATTGAGGGTAACGAGGTTGAGCACGGCGATTAGATATAGTAAGCCCCACCTGACCTTTATGGTGCTTGTCCGCAGACAGAAGAGGCGGAATAAGGCAAGCTTGACATTAGTAAAGGCGACGAGATGATGTGGCGAGGTCGCCGGCTACCAGGACCATTGGAGTATGTGGAGCCATTACTAGTAGTACTTGTCGTCCCAATGTGACGTTCACTTCGGGCCACCTCCCAAAAGAGGCAACTCCTCAAGATCGCGAAGCTTGTTCAACACGACCATTTCCGCTCAAAACCCGAGGGTGCGCGTCACAAATGCGATGCGTTGGAGCAAAGCGTGTGATCAGAGCTATTGCTTTTTTCAATCAAGTTCTGAACGTGTGTCGCAGGCCTGAAACCGCTTCTTTGGGCTTTTGCTGACATGCGGGTCATCACGTACGTCTATCTTTATCTCGCGCGCGCGCTCTGGCGTCTGGCATGCGCGACTTATGCTACTTTCCAGCCCTCTCCACCTTCTATCTAGATAACTCGCCCTCTATGTCATCTTCGACTGTGGCGCATGTTGAATAGAAAAGAGAAGCACTCTGGTAAAACCTGCGAGTGACGCGTGCGATCATGATCTTGATTAGCCTATGACAAGTGAGACCAAGCCGTCGTCGGGGCACTGTAACCTCGTAACTCGACCCGCCTTATCATTCGTTTCAATTTGACATTTTGGTGACACTCTTTGTTGATAGGCTTTATCTGTTCGTCCAACTACGCTGACGTCACTTTTATATTAGCTGTGCCTATATTCTCTCATAGAGGCCACTCTCGCCCGTGACCCTCTACGTCACATTCACTTTGAGGCCTGCTGAGCCTGGACATATGGAAAAAAAGACTCTCACTAAACGATAACTTGGGAAAATCACACGTGCCAGAGTGACAACGTTCATCGGAGGGTGGTTGAACGTGTTATACACCAACCGAAGAACGTCGACCCTGCACT
>JBBPQT010000053.1:0-39799 GCA_038092715.1 Boletus smithii | reverse complement strand
AGACACATCTCCCTCGAGCCATCCCACATACAATCTGATCGTCGTATCGTACTTTGAGAACTCCACCCCAAGCAGTGGATCGGTAATGTGCCACACACGCCGCTGGTAGAGCAAGCTAGACATCAACACCGGGAGTTGCTCCTCATCGGCCATGCAAAGAACAGGTATATGGCAAGTAGACGGTGGAACTGCGGACGAGGGATACGCAAGGAAGTAGGCATCAAATTGTGGTGGGAGAATGCCTTCCTCTTGCTCTTGCTCGACTTCCTCGGGTGTGTTGGATCTTTCGCAAGCATCAAGGAATTCGGACATAGTGGGAGGAGAATGTTTGAATAATACGGAGTCGTGACTGGAATCCTCGTCGTCGTCGCTGAGTTGATGTCCGAGATCGAAACCACCCTCCTCGACAGGCATCTCCTCGCAAATTGAGATAATGAGTGGTGCATGGAAACTCTTTGTCATGTAGTTCAAAATTGGAATTTCCTCCCCACTGAAATGTCGTGGAAGAACTACGGGTACGCCCTCCCTGAATGAATATATGTTTTTATATAACGCACAAGTTAAGAGAGTGAGAGGAGACTCACATTGAGGATAGTCCGGGGTTAGCATTCAAGATGGCATTCCGAACAAGGACGGCGAGGAACGACTCTTTGGGAAATGAGGTCTCCGTCAGCTTTTCTGCTTCGAGGACCGCCTGAATCCTGGCACAGTCAGCGAGCGTGGCATTAAACAAGACGTGTAGGCGTTGTTGGAGGCCATCGTCAATGATTCTATCCATATCGTCCAATAGAACAGCACGTGCCGCGTCGTCCGAGACCCGAAGGTGATCGAGCAGATCGAGCACACGCTCATTGTTACATGGTACGGGACCCTTTTGAGAAGGCGACATGAACGAATTGAATTCCCAGAGTGTCCTGAAACTTACTGATTCCAACCACCTAGGTAATTTCAACTCGTTCTGCAGAGACTGGATGAACTGCGAGACGGAAAACGGCCACGAAGGCGCGTCCTCGCAAGATCTATGATGGCATACATCTTGCCCGATGAGCTCCGCATACGATGCCATTGACGCTTGAGAGAGAGAACCGTAATTTAAATTTAAAGAACGACAAGGACTGGATGGCACCGGCTGCGCAAGCGGAAAGCGATCGACTCCGTTGAATGAGACCGAAGTACTAGCAACATTGACGACAGGTAGCTAGCATGCCACCTATGTGTTGAACGAGTTTGCTGATGAAGTACTTGGAGCCACCTTCAAAGCCTGTGACCGTCGATCGAGGCGCCACAAGTCACCTCGAACAAGTTGGAGTCGATACAAGTTTCCGTCAGGTCGAACCTTGGCCGCCATGACCAGCTTCTTGGAAATCCCGTGCAGCCTATCTCAAAATTCCATCCATCCGTCATCCTCGTTTTCAAGCAAACGACAATGTATCATGTCTAGATCACCACAAGATGTGTATGCAAGACATTTGCTGTCTTCACGCGGCCACCCTTTGTGGATCCCCGAGCCAAGTCACCAAGTCCTGCTATATCGACCAGATGGTCTCAGGATCGGGGATGTTGGTGTCGTTGTTCCAGAAGATGGTCTTTTTCAACATATGTCTACCTCGCGAACACCCTTTTAATCGAACTACTGGTGTTCCAGACAATTTCAAACATGTCGAACTGTGTGATGAAGATATCAGGATCATTCCAAACGTGGAGCCTCCCGCTCGTATCATCTCGACTCTTCTGCGACGAAGATTAGGAGAGTTGAGCTGCCCAGTGACACTCCGAGGTGAGCTAACTATCACTGTTAAGAAGCTTCCTCAGGCTGATGATACTCGTCAGCGCTCAATTGGGTGGGCTGGGCCACGAATTCGACTTGTCATCTAACGGAGGCGCCCTCATTCTCCCAGAAGGCGCGGCGCGGTATGACCTCCGAAATCGCCGTCTCTTTTTTGACGAGGCAACCAGACATGGAGTTGACTAGTACCTCGGCCGGATAATCAGCCACGACTCGCTGTATCTGATCACGGGTTTCTACAAGGCACGCTCCTGGTCCCTTGCAGCTTTCGAGAATCCTGAGGGTAGTGGAGAGTTCTCTGCGCAGTTCAAGATGGTACAGGTTGGAGGTAATATTGCAGGGACTTACACTTGGGAGACAACACGCGCTCTGGATTGGCGCATTGGGCCCATTGAGAACCATGGGATCCCCAACCAGTCTGTTTATCCGTGGATTCAAAATTGCATTGCGAGCGGACTTTCTGGGTAAAACACGATCGAAGTCAAGGTAGATACCCCAGATACTCATTCAAAGCATGAGATGTTCTCCCGTGTGGTCAAATGTGACTCCTGGATATCAAGGCTTTGGAGGGGATCATCGAGAGGTAGTCACCCTGGAACAACCACCCGGATCGACCACAGACCGAGCTAGTGATGACTCTCCGAGTGGTGGACCGCCGGGTGATGCGGGGAAACATGTAGTGGTTCTGCCCATGCCAGAATTATCACAAGTGTGTGCCCTGTTTGCACTGTCTGCAGATTGATGAGTTCGCGTGTTCTGAGACTATTGCTAGATTTTCCTCTGACATTATCAATCAGTATTTATTAAACAAGGTCGATCTCGCGCTATGATAGCATTCTTGGCCTCAATCGTTTTAGGAAACCTCGGCGGATGTAGCAGTTACCCATGACGATGACTGGGTTATGATTCTTAGAAAGGTATTGTCTATCTCGCACTACTCGAACATCTAGTCTTATTCATTCTATATACTCCAGGGACATTTGGAGCCTGAGGACTCTATACAGGCGCACTTTTTCCGAGTGGAGGCAATTATATCCAACATTTTTGTTATCGTCTCACAGGCGAGGATGAACTTGATGGACAGTACATTTACGTTCCAGTAGGTTTATATGTATTGGCACAGAGGGTCAACCCCAACCTGAACAAGAGTTTTTAAAGCTGTTGTTATCGATGATCCACGATTTCATTCGCATGCAGGAGAACCGTTTGTAGTCTGGGCTTTACAGTTTTCTCCATCCATTTACATACGAGGTCTTGTTGTCGCAAGTTTCGCCGTTCAATCAATCACAACTTTCCCACTTGCATGGCACCTCAGCCATCCAGTCATTTTCGTTTGTTTATGGCACGTTTTCTGAGTTGGCGTTTGTTCTCTAGCGTTTCTGAGTCTGACATAGATAATGCATTATGAAAACTTCCACTGCAGCTCATCATTACTTATTCAAAAGGACGCGCTCCATGATGCATTCGAATGATGATGATCACAATAAAATATGAATATGATAGATTGCACAACACCGTGACGCAAGGAAGACAACAACACTCTACTACAGTACAGTGTACACTGGCGACATGTCTAATAGTAGATATCAGAGATCAGTAAAAAGTAAAGGAAAAGGTGTGACGTGATATATATGCATCTATGTGGGGTATCCTAGCGACACATGACACAAGAAAAACGAAGAGAGTTGTCGTGACATTTGTATACATTCAATAAGAGATCCTTGTACACCCCTTGGCACCTCTATACGATGGTACTCAAGATTTTTATAGGCCACGCGCCTCAAGACGGTTGCGGAAGATCTTTTGGAACCCTGGGACGTGGTCAAAGTCCATCAGGGTATAGTGCCGTCCAGGGACGTCGGTATACGAGGGCTCGCTACGGCTGTAACCTGCCCAAGGCTTGAGTTGGTTGTTCAACCAGTCCTCTTTGCTACCACGGAGCGGGATGGCGTAAAAGACATCGAGAGACGCTGAGATCAAACATATGTCAGCAAGGTGAGGGGTGGACGAGAAAAGACGGTCGACTTACAAACTGAGCTACCGGGTTCGTATGTCTTGCCACACTCGATCAGCGAGCCGGCGATGTCGACCCAGTGGTCGAGCTTCTCGGGGGTAAGCTGGAGTTCGAGGAGACGTTCGGGGGGAGACAGCTTCCAAACTACATCGAGTTGTTCCTTGCGCGTGAGAGGCCTCAGTGCAGGTGCAAGGTCGTCGGCGTCTTGCTTGCTCACGAGACCAAGGAAGTACGAAAGGTTGAGCATACCACCCGTCCAATCGATCTCGTGCATCCGGTCAGCGATGTTGGGAGGAATGTTGATGAGACCTGTAAACTTGACTTCGTCGCCCATGGCTTCGAGGCGCTTGGCAACCTCGAAGGCGACAACACCACCATACGAGTAACCAGCGATTGCATAAGGACCGTGAGGCTGAGTCCGCTTGACGGCTGCGGCGTAGGAAGACACCATCTCATCCATGGAACCGAAGAACGGGTGTCCGGGTTCGAAACCCCGGGCACGGAATGCGTAGAAAGGCCGCTCGCCGTGGAAGTACTTGGCGAGGTTAACAAAGATAAGAACCTCTCCGACACCGGGGTGGACCATGAAGATGGGGGTCTTGTTACCGGTGAGATTGAGGGGGACGATGGGATCGTACTCCTCGGTGGTCGCATCCTTGGAGATCAACGAGTCAACGTACTTCCCCAAGCTGGAGAGGCCGGGGTGCTTGAGGATCTGAATTGTGGGGATCTCGGGCAAATTGAACGCAGACTCTCCTTCGCGCTTCAGTCTGATAACATCAATGGAGGTACCGCCGAGTTCGAAGAAGTTGTCGCCAGCAGACATGTCGCTCACATTGAGATTGAAGATCTCAGCGTAGATGCGAGCCAACGTCTTCTCGGTCTCGGTGGAAGGGGCAATGAAGGTGGCACCGCGAGCGATGTCCAGCAACTCCTCTGCGCGGGCGATATACTTGGCATGTCCGCCTTGCTTGAATTGGTTGAGGAGACGAGCCTTGGAGAGCTTCCCGAGGGTGGTCCTCTCCATTTGATCAACAGGGATAGGAACAATGAGCTGGGGTGGGAGAGTTATCAACTTCACAGAGACATCGCGGAGGGCGCGGTGGGTGGCAAAGAGCTTGGCAGGTGCATCCTCGCCGTTGAGGTCGAATGTGGGCGAGTAGAAAACGACGAATCCTTCGGTCTCCTGGCCGGGCGCGCGGTAGGGTGCAGCAGCAAGGAGTGAGTGGGTGACACCCTCGACAGTCTGGAGGTGAGTCTCGAGCTCTGGGATACCATACGAGACACCGTGAACGATGACAGTGTCCTTGATACGCCCGCTGAGTCTCATCTTGCCGTTTTCAATGATACCGACATCCCCGCTGCGGTACCAACCACCCTCGACAAAGCTGGAAGACGTTGCTTCGGGATTGTTGTGGTACCGAACAAACACCATTGGACCGCGGACCTGGAGTTCACCGCTCGCACCGTCAGGGCGAGGTGTGACACCGTCTACGGGATCCACAATGCGCATCTCGCACCCAGCAACCGGCGTTCCGAGCTGCAGGAACTCATGCGGGGGAGGGGTGGACAACACGTCAACAGGGTCATAAATGCATCCAGCACTAAAACGATTCCAGTTAGATTGCAAACACCTTGATGCGCACCAGAAACTTACCAGGTCTCTGTCATACCGAAGCCGGCAGAGATAACGAATGAAGCATCGCCATTCTTCGCGAGGTTCTTCAGGGTTCGGGTGAAAGCGACGGCGGTACTGCTGACAACTGCTTCGCCACCACTGTTGACCCGTCTGAGGGAAGAGAGGTTGAATTGACCAAAGAGGTCGGTGCGTTTCTCAAGGTCGCGGGTAAGTTTAGCGAGCAAGAAGTTGGGTGCAAACGCGAGTTCGATTGACTGAGTTCAGATCAAACATCAGTCAGACGTATGAAGCTTGGAACACCATGGATCACGAACCTTTTCCTCGATCAAACGAAGGTATCGCAACGGGTCCGAGAGGATGGCAGATGCATGGACGTGCAGCTGCGAAGCACCAAATATGAGTGGTGTGACGTGCATTTCGAGCGATCCAGCGACGTGGTCAAATCCAACCCCTGATCCTTTGTTAGCCCAGCACCCCACAAGTGATTCTGAAGAAACTCACAGTTCATGATCTTGGATTCTGAAGTAAGGCCATAGCTTTGGCCCTTGGCACGGCATGCAGCGATGATAGTGCGGTGCGTGTGCACAACCGCCTTGGAGAAACCAGTCGACCCAGAGGTCAAGAAAAGGATGGCTTCGTCGTCAGGCTTGGGTTGGTGGACAACAAAGGACGTGTCCAAGGTCTGCGCTGAAGCCTTCAGCTCGGAGAGCAAGTGGATGTCGAGACCGGAGATTGATTGCACTTGGTCAGCGCCGCTCTCGTTCGTCAACCAGGTTGGCGAAGAGAAGAGATTCTTGATGTGACCGACGTGACCCTCCTTGTGGGCCTGCTGAGCACTCAACGCGGGCTGCAAGCAAGGCACGTATCCAGCAAGTAGACAGGCCCAGATAGCGGCCATGTTGTCCTCGTGCTCAGTGAAGTATACAACGATGACTGATCCAGCAGGCTTGCCCCAGGCACGGATGGCGTTAGCGAGGGAGAGGGCATACTGATAGAACTGGCTAAAGGTCTTTGTTTGGATTGAGGAGTCGTGGGCGGAGGAGGTGATGAAGCCCAGCTCGTGGTTGGGGTATTGATAAACGGCCCGAGAGAAAACATCGAGGAGAGTCTCTGGGTTTGAGAGAGAAGCGTTGATGGGAGCCATAGATATGCTGGGTGATGTCCAGATGAAAGGAAGTGAAAGTTGTTGTGCTCAAGTCTGCTCGCGCTGTCATCTTTTATACGTTGCGGGGTGCAAGCGTCTGGCTGCCGGTGAGTTACATGCCCGGATTCAGATCTGGGATGAACTTGAACCAAGTTAGTCAATCGCCGTCCGTGTGCGACGCCGATCGAGCAATGCAGCACTTGTTCGTACCGCTCGAGTCGGGGGCAATGCTGAGCACCGGTCGATGATAAGGCGACCCTGGTGGAGTAAGACAGGCGCGCTGCACGACCTAAAGCGTATCGAGCCAAGCAGAAATGACCCTGCAGAGGCGATGAAGTTGAGGATGGGATGCTGTTAGCCGGTTTGATCGAGCAAGCGAACCGGTTCGAATACTACCCAAAGTTCCCCTGGTAATTCCCTCTTTGCCCTCCTCGACGGCAGCACAGGCGGACTTGCACCGATAGTCGTCGCTAAATCACCGCCGTTCCCGAAGGCCTTGGCAGACAGACGGCCGCATCAGTGAAACGGTCAGGACCACCACAGTGACCCAATCCATATGATTGTTGCCGTCTGATCTCCACGCCGTCAACAGAATTCGCAACCATTGAATGCTTGACGACTACCACATGTATTAAGATATCCGGGGATGGGCCTTCGCATGCTCCCTTGAAGAAGCAGTCGTAGAGTTTCGGGTATGTCTCACTACTGTACTGGCCATGTGACGACGTTGGACCCATAGCACGGTGCGCACCTCGAAAGGCCTGGGGACTGCAAGCATTTGTGGATTGGGTAGTGTTCCTACCATCGGCTACCACCGGCTATCACCTCCTGCCATCGGCTGCCATCGGAATTTGACGAGTCCAGATTGGTTTGAATGCAGTTTGAGCTGTAAAGCATCCTTTGGTTAGCACGTGTTCCTCCAACGCAATCCAAAGCTCAACGTCACGCCGAAGGAGTATCCTTTGCACAGCCAGTCTCTATCGAGACTTGGACCGCTCGTCGAAATGAGCAAGATACGATCGGATCCCCATAGCCCCTCACTTAGGGGGATTACTGATCATCCGTCGGCTTCGCAAGCTTGATTAAACCGCAAAAGTTAGCCAAACTGGCGAAACGACTTTGCGTTTCCGCACAGGTTTCCTTGCTGAATCATGAATGGTGTGTGCGCACACCGCCTTCAAGTTGCTGCTGGAGATACTCACAATTTCCGCTGACCCTCATCGCCCGTTGGACTCTTTCGTTAGGCCAAGAGTTCCTGCGCAAAAGTAACTTCGATAACCTGTGGCTACGCGGGGCTAGGTCGTATCTAACTTTCTGCCATGTGTACTGTCCCCTTGCGGATTATTCAGGAACTAACCTGTGAGTCAAAGGGTCGGAGGGCAATTTTTAATGCGCTGGCAACTGATCGGAATGTCAGTGGGTGCGACGATCTCGCCGATTAATATCATCATAGGCTGTGTCGGCCGCGTTGGTCTACCGAACGAGTCAGAAAAAATCGCCCTTCTTTAGTTCCGAGGGAGAGGTAGGGAAGGTCATTTACAAACATGATCTTCTTTCAAGAAGAAATCATGCCGTCGGTGTCTACGCATAACCACCGGACATGCCGCTCGCCCTTGATCGAAGGGCAAGTAAAGATTGCCAGTACCCTGCGGTCCAATCACTGCATCTCAAGCTATCAGCAACGCTTCTCAGCCTTCTCCGCCTTTTTTCTGCGGATCCTCTGTCTCATTCCCCGCAACCGTTACGGTGACATGCGGAGTGAATTCTGGGTCCCAACCTGGCTAAATCTGGGGGCAGGTTCAGTAACGGGTGGTTTACTGTGTAAGACGATCCTCTCGACTGTTCAGCTTGCTTCGTGCCAGCTGACAAACATCTCGTCCATTTTCTAAATTTCCGGTAGAATTGTCTACATTAATACTCCAGTGATAATAATGCGGGCGATCATTCGGGGCGAATTACACCGTTTGCCCCGGTCATTGACCACCGACTTCGCCTCAGCTTTTATTGAAATTTCTTCAGTGCGAGGAGTGCCCGCTAGATCTCATCTACCAAGATCACCCGCTGGGCATGGTGGCCAAACTCTATCTGCGGCGAGCATCTCTGGCTGAGCGGGCGGACCGGGTTTCAGAGGGTGATCATTTTTGCGTTGTTCGGCCTGCTTACTTGTCGCTAGAGCATCTTCAAGCATGACGTCCTGCGTGTTCCTGGCGCGTGCTTGAAGTTCTCAAACCCTCGCATGGCTGATCGCCGTCTCTTCGTTTCCCTTTCTATCCATCTTCCATTCTCTAAGGTAATATGGTGGATCAAGTGCGGCCAAGCAAAATGTTTCTCTCCTTTGATATGGTTGATAGTAGGACCTGAGCTATGTATTGTGTACGCGGCTTCTCATACGGGACCTTTAGTGCTAGCAAAGTATAATGTCCGGTATCGGACCAAAGGTGATCACCCGGGCCGTCTTTGATGGCTTGCTTGTAATTGAGGTCGGCGATCCCGGGTTTGACACATGTATTTCAACAGTATTTGTCAAGCATGACACAAAGTACCGCCTTCAAGAGCGCCAATAGAAAGACAACCGTGTTATCGAGAAAGCTATACTTGCGGCGGGGCGGACAACGGATCACACCACCAAGGATTCCCGGTGATTCCGGGATTCTTTGAGCTATTCAACTTGAAGCTAGCACAGTTTGGCGTGGCTGTTCACATTTGAGTTCAGATCAGCTACACTGTGGTTAGGCACACGATTCGGGTATCGTTGCCACCGTCCCGCTGGACCACCTAATTTCCGTGTAGCTGCAATACACACCGTTCCGAGTCCTAGCATCTAGTTCCCACGGTGCTATGATGGGCCCACCGTCGATACGTGCACTGGGTGGCAAACAGATCAGGGTCGAAAAACAGATCAAGGGACCATACTTGGGACGAACATTTGGCTGAGAATGCGTTCTTTTTGCCCGTGCCACTAGTTAGTTCCTCGGATCCAGTTCAAGCACTGCATCATTATACACTTTCAAAGGCAGACAGTGCGGACGAAGGAAGGAACAGATGATTCATCAACTTGCCCTCCGACGGTCACTTCCCTCTCGATTCGGCAGCTTGTCCAGATTGCGATCACATTCCTCAGCACGTACTAGTATCCGACTTGGCAGCAACCTCCCCTCGTAAGCCCGCGCTCTCCTCCATTGTTATCTTGCGCCTTGTGATCGCGTGTCCTATTTTCACCCGGATTTTTGTTTCATATAGATATCATAATCATTTCCATCAGAATCATCGTGAGTCAACAATGCAGGCGCTTAGATACGAAAAAACGGGTTCGTTCGACGAGCTTGCCCTCCACACTGTCGCGAAGCCTTTGCTCGCTCCAGGCGAGGCTCTCGTACGTGTAAAGGCCGCAGGTATCAATGGGGTGAGCCGCATCTCCCACTTGTTATACGCCCCCATCACTCCATTCCAAAGTGACCCAACGCTCACTATTCTTTTTATATTCAATCTCTGTTCCCCCGACGTTCGTGCATCAAGTCCGACGCAGCAGCGGTGTTGGGCATTTTACCTTTTGCGACCGTACCACGCATCCCGGGCCGAGATTTTTCGGGCGAGGTCGTGGAAGCGTTGGATGATACGGGCGCGCCGGCGGATGCATGGATCAGTGCGCACGTATGGGGCACTGGCAGTCAGCGAGGGTTCACATCCGACGGAACGTTTGCAGAGTGAGAGTTTTCGTTTTGATGCGAGGCGGTTGTTGCTGCGCACCACAGTCCAAGACTAACATCGGTTTTCTTCTTCTTTCGTTCGACGTAGGTTTGTCAAGGTCCCATTAGCCGCGCTGAGCCGCAAGCCCGAGACGCTGAGTCATGTCGAGGCTGCGAGCATGACCCTCCCGTGGCTCTGTGCGTGGATCACGGTCCACACCCTCGCCAACGTCAAGAAGGGTGACAATGTCGTCATCATCGGTAAGTCCCCCCCCCCCTTGTGTTAAAAGCGATACCTATGCAACTCGGTTCTACAGGTGCTCGCGGTGGTATTGGTTCCGCTGCAGCACAACTTTGCAATGACAGAGGGGCTCGCATATTCGGTACCTATACCTCCCTCGCAAAGGTGACACCACCACCATACATCACCCCCATCGAGCTCTCGTCCAACACGGCTATACGCGATGCGATCACAAAAGAAGGTCTTCAAAACAAGATTGATGTCTTGCTCGACTGTGCTGGGTACGAACAATCTTTCAACGACGCCGTCTTCACCATGACCCCGGATGGCTCTGGCCGTGTGGTCGTGATGGCGGTACACGCCAAGGACGGCTTGTTCCCAATCAACCTGCGCGCCTTTTACACCAAGGCGTTGACACTCAAGGGCATGAGCTCGAGCATCCTCGACTCGGCTGAAATAAAGGCGTTCTTGGATATCCTTGCTGCCAAGATCGACAGTGGTACGCTCCAAGGACCACCGGCAGTCAACATTGTTGACATCAAAGACATGCCGGCGGTGACTGGCGCGCTGAAAGAGATATTGACGCGGTCCTCGCACCTTCGTTCAGTCATTGTCCCTTGAGGGATGGTTGGATAGACCCTTTTTTCTCGGGAGTATGTACATGAAATTATCCATGCGTTGGTTGTATCTATCAATATATGGTTGGGTTGAAATAGGCACAACTATACAATAGTATCACCGTCTTCAAACGCCTTTCGAGCTAGGTTCACTTCTCGCTGTCGTCGAGTCGCGGTCTTCTTGGTCACTGACCGCGCTCAGATTGACGTTTCTGCAAAGCGCACGTGGGTAAACAAGGCTGGTTCACACGCTGCGTTTCTATTGGTGCACAAATCCCTCACCTTATCAGTGCAGCCCCCAAAATCGTCAAGAATCCGGCCGGGACAGCCGTGAGAAAGACACAGTCCAGCTAGTACTCGAAACGTTAAAACAACAGAAGCATCGAGCTAGTCCCAACATATACCCACCGATTTCACATACGCATGGAGGACGCCGGGTCGCGCGGTGGCGGACACAGCGGAGTAGATCGCGGCAACGCTTTCGGTAATGGGACCGGGGTCGACACTGGGTGCATACACGGCCAAGTTATGGTGGAGTTGACTGTCGAAAACCACGCCTGCGCTGGAAAATGCGTCAAGGGTCAGCACACATACTTTCGGACAAGGGAGAACAGATGCGGTTGTACGCATACACACATCGTCACACCGATGAAGCCACCGAGGATCTGCATGAACGTTGCGATGGCATTGCATACAGACACGGTCTCTTGTTCGGCATGAGCTTGAACTGGGCAAGTGTGATTAGTTGTTTTGTGACTTCTTTTTGATCCGGACTCACGTGCTACGAACGTGTTCTGTGAAGTTGTTCCTGCGTGCGATATTCTTCAGGCTCAGGGTCGACATGATGAATGAATTCTCATGGACAACTCACCAACCCCTATACCACATAGAATCTGATATATAATGAGCTTGATTGAAGAAGTGTGTTCCGAAACAGTGTAAAGGAGTCCACCAGCAATGCAGGAGAACCTAGTAACCACGTATTGAGTAGATAGTCAAACGTCGAGAGCGGCAACATACGCGGGGCCAATAACCAAGATACCCCAATAGTGCCCAGTCCGCGACAAGATCAAGGCAGAGCTTGTCGTGGTTATCATCGAGGACAAGAGAAATGGCAACATATCAATCCCAGAACGAATCGCGCTGTGGTTGTATACGGCTTGATAGAGCAAGGGGATATAACTTGGCACGAATCAGAACGACACTCTAGTAAAGGTCGTGCGCGTACTAGACCAACACCAGTGTGTTAAACATCGTGAAGAAGACGACGATGCAAGCTCCGATTCTGTATTGTGGTCAGTGCTACGCGTTCGTATCATATCTTGCGGACTTACTGGGAGCGCCTCGCGATAACCTTCAAGGGTAAAATGCCCCTGTCACCTTTGTGACGCACCCATAGAACCAAGCAGGTCAGGAGAAGGACGCATACACACAGAAGCTGTGCGAATCAGCGAGAGCAGCCTCGTGGATGCAGGAAAATGACCGTACAGTAATCACAACAGGCGAGCTCCACCCGTTGCTGCTTCCCCACGAAAGTGGCAGAACGAGAACCACCATGGCCGCAAGACAGAGTAAGCAACCTACCCTACAGAGTGAGTTGTGACCGAGGCACGTCAGTTGTATGATTACCTATCCAATCCATGTCAGCCAAGGCTTTCATTGTCTGTGTCGTTGAGGACCCTGCCGATCGTTTGTGAAGTGGCAGTCTGAACACAATAACCAAACAACACAACGCTCCCAACGGCAGATTGATATCTGAAAAATGCAATATAAGTCGATGTCTATGAATGATTGATCTACCTTCTCACAGAAGCACCAGCGCCCTAGGATAAACAAAGTCAATGCAAGGTTATAACTTAGTATGTATAATCGTTCGAGTCTCGAAACCTTACAAGACAGATGTGTCGTAAACGCGCCTAAAAGTCCGAAATGAGAAAACCCTTGATCATAAAAATGATGATAGATAACGTACCTCCTAATATGGGTCCCACGACGCTCGAGATGCTGAACAATGCACCGATAGCCCCAAAGACGATGGCTCGATACCGAATCTCGGTGCTCTGTCCAAGGACGCGTGAAGATAACATTACACGCATGTGTCGAAAATCGCACCTCGGCTATGATTGTCAAGACAGAAACGCAAATACCGGCGGCACCAACGCCAGCGATTACGCGTCCAAAAATAAGAAAAATAACTGACGACGCTATAGCGCAAAAGAGCGAGCCCAGTTCAAAGATGGCGATTGAAACCATGTAGATCCTTGAGAACGCCAGCGCGCCGACTGTGAAAGGTGCTGCGAACGGGGATCCGAAACGACTACTCACCATTTTGTTGGCAAGATGGTCAGCGCTTGCCCGTACATGGGCGTGAACGCTACTATAGCGAGGAGGTATCCGCCAATAATCCATGTCACATCCTGTAGTGCATTGAAATACGAAACGATCACTGGAAGTGCGGTTGCAACGATAGTTTGGTCAAGGGCAATAAGTGCGATGCTCAACAAGAGCGCAAAAACAATGACGAGAAGGGGTTTTCCGGATAGGATACGACCGTCGTCCATGCTGGCTAGTAGTACTGGCAGCGAGGTTCAGGAGTTGGGGGACAAGAATCAGCAATCGGACTCGTCAGATTTAGATGGTAGCCGCAATGGTAGAGATCACCGTATATATGACTTCACACTGCGCCGCGGACGCACACACGACGAAGCTATAACGCGAGTGCTTTAAGCGACATGGCCCAGTTTAAGTTAAATTGCAGCCATGAAAACAATCGAAGACGCACATGCTACGCCTTCCCAGACCAGTCTCCTGTGTGCATTATGTACCGGTGCTTCATATCAACGTATCGCCTCGGTTTCGGTTTCGGTTTCCCGTCGTCCTGAGACTTGGCGAATCATTTCGTCACCCAGTGTACGTGGCACCTGATGGGTCCCTTTCGCGTCCTGGCCACTTGCTCTTACTTGTCGAAGGCTCTCCTGTCGACCCACTGCTATAACGCCACAGGAGGTCCGGCCAGACTGAGCTATACCTATAAATAAATCTCGAACCAATATTTGGAGCTGCACGTACTTGCTGTGGTGACTTACCGCTTTAACCCCGAGAAGTACTCACAGGAACCTCGACCAAAATTGGCGCCTCCGACGTTTCGGGATGATGTACGATGAGACTCATCGGGGACATGAATTATTATCCAAATTCATTCGGCGTGGAGAAAGCACCTAAAATGAATGAGGTGTATGGTACGACCCTGGAAGGATGTGTCTTCTCATCAATTGCCTACAATGTCTGACTATGTCGCTGATGTGACTTGTGCTGCACTGGACACAGTACCTGGACGATGTAGTGGCGCCAGACAGATTCAAGCTCATGAATTTGCTCGTTTGTAAAGCTCCTGGATCCAATCAGATCAGGTCTGCGCCGCAAATAGGATGGTTTTCTTTCACCTGCAGAGGAAGCAGAGCAACACCAAACCGAGACTCGAAACGTAAGCGTGCGAAGTTGGTGCTTCTCGAGAGGGTTGTCCCCCATTGACCTGACATGCCGACTACCTTCACAACGCCCGATTGTGAACATGCCCCCGCGTCAATTCCCTTTCAACAGTCCCTACAATTTGTTTCATACCTCGGACGAGTCCGATTCAAACGCGTAATTATCGCAGGCGCCAAGTACGCCATTACTACACCAAATATTACATAATATATACATACACACGGGTATATATCCCTAAATGGCGTAGGAGCTTCTAACATGATGTGACGCTGACCTCATGACGGCTCTGGGGGAACATATTACATTGACTCCATCCTCGATGTTATATTCATCTGTCACAAAGCACCTGCATACGCACAACTTCGTTGTTGGAAGGACAACTCTAGCCTCCACTGCAACAAGTCCCCTGATATATCCATGGACCCGCGCCGCAATTAGCTTCCCTTTATTAATCCTTCAACTTAGGTCTGAGACTCAGTGCGTCTTTCTCTCCTTTCCTGCCCCACCAATCAAGGTCAAGACTTGGATACGAACATCGCCGTATCGTTCTCCTGGCTCGACGTAACGATTCTTTCTTCAACACAACATCTGCAAAGGTAGCAGTTTCTGTGAACCGGTTCCCAAACAGGCGTCGCAATTACGAATGTCACTTTTGCTTCCATACCAGCAATAAACGAGTTTATTCTCCCTCTCGAGGATGCCAAGCGTGGGCTTTGCATGCTCGCCGATGCGGGTATGAAGAAAGCTCAACATCGGTGGTGGTGAACCTTCTCTCCAGCCTCGTTATATCGGGTAAGTCTTCAAATTCTGCATAGAAGAGCTTCACATCGAGTCGTGTTCTGTCGTGAACAACGGCTCAAAGGTGACTGAGAAATAATGACTCAATACATACGGCCAACATCTTGACGTCATAGCCATTTCCTGTGATTCGTTTGATACAGAAGGGGTCATGCGAAAGATGGAACCGCCACGACCCACATTGTCGATGTATTCAGGGTCGCTCAGTGGACCAAGGGGAGAAGCATCAAAGTCAAGATCAACACCGTCGTAACCATGTGTGCAGCTTTGCCGTAATTGATCATATCGCCTGCTGATTCCCTTCCCCGCAGCAATAACTAGGAGGAAAATATGAATGACCAAATTGAGCAACTTGCACCGTTACGCTGCAAGGTACGCCACCCCCTGGATGATGAACACTGGTTCATCTGATCGGTCAGGTCTTCCAAGTGCTTTTACTGAACTCAGAAAATACGGGCACGGAGACAGGCTCGCTTCGTGATGCCCGCAATCTCATCATCACAAAGGACTAGTTCCGGGTCTTCTTCGACCGCCACGCTTCTCAAACGTGCCTCGTTCCAGAAGACAACGACGCCATGAAGGATTCGTATCTCGACTTGGACGAACAGATGAGGTAGCTGGTTTCCACGGTGATTATGCACCGGAAACTGACTCGCTAGGTTAGATTTTTGAATTGTCAGAGGGGGGTTGTAGTGAATGCGCTTCGGGACGCAGGCTTTGATGAGAAGCTCCAGGCGTTTGAGGAGCGCGGGGGGATTTTCGACTGGTAGAGAGTGATACCAACGGAATCTCTCGAGTGGTAGCTGGCTGTCATTTGTTGGATGGGAGTTGCTGACCCTTCGCTCTTTCGATTGATCCAAAATTTGTATCGTATGTATCACGTGTTGTCCGCCAAGTTGCCATAAGTTATCGGACCGCCTCGGACCGGACCGAGAAAGCGTTCGCAACCTCCCGCTTACACAAAATCAATGTTCTTCCGCCTCGCTAATCCTGTTGGCACTTGGTCTTGCCATGTTTGCAGAGCGAACCTCGGTCTGCTCGTTGGAGCCCCGCACCGCCTTCGACTCCTGAACACCGTGACCGCTTGTAGTCGCCACCATCATAGCGTACTGCCCCTAGTACACTCTGCGATCAATCTTGTTCTCCCTTCCGGCCCATTCGACGACCCTGCTGTAACCCATCGTGCGTCGTGCAATGCAGGCTCCATCCCGTTCGAGGAGGAAGAACATCTCCTCCCAATGTTCCTGCGCTCAACCTCTCTCTCGAATCCTATCGGTTTCCTGCGGCCCAACGTCGTACAGGAAATTCTTAAAAATAACCAAGAATCCGGGAAACGATCAATCTGGAACGTGCTTCGTAGACCAGACGACTCCCCTTGGGCAGTCTGTTTTGCGGATCACGTCGCTGACGTTGAGACCAGGACCCACGCCATCCGTGTGGTCTTGGAAAGGTGGAAAACCGAGGGCTTCTTTCCAGATATTTTAAAAGGCATGGATGTCTGTTTCTGCCACGCTCTGATGAATTCAGTTCAGTACGTCAGGTTGGAGCAACGAGAGATATCCCGTGTATACGCCACGACGAGAACGTCCTGATTCGACGTCGAGTCTTGCATTCGGGATCGAACGCACTGGACTCCCTCTGTTTGGATTCGCCAACTTTGGTTGCCTCCTCACGGGTAAGCTTTCTTGTCGCTGCTTGTCAATGTTATTCATCCACACAAAACGCAGCCTTCTATGAGTGTCGAGCGACAGGCAGAACAATGCTTTGGATCCCTCGTCGGTCACTATCGAAGAGCACGTGGGTCAGTTCAACCATATCCTATTCGTGATCCGAATTTCTCTGAGTATAGATGGCCTGGTCGGTACGACTGCACCGTCGGAGGAGGGATGGGGGTCGGGGAGACGTCGAATCAGACCATCATCCGCGAATGCACAGAAGAGGCCTCTCTTCCACCTGATTTCGTCAAGAAACACGCGCGCTCTACAGGAATGCTCAACTACATGAACCGCTCCCCCTCGAAATGGATTCTACCCGGGATTTATTACCTCTACGAGCTTCGCCTCCCGGACGACGATGGCGCGATCATACCGCGCACGAATTCCGAGGACGGAGAGGTTGATGCGTTCCAGTTGATGGACGTTGAGGAGGTCATGGAGCGTTTACTCCAAGGACGGTTCAAGCCAAGCTCTGCGATGGCGTTGGTTGATTTCTGCATACGACGTGGAATTATCACGCCTGAATCTGATTCCGGGTATCTTGACGTCTGCTTGGCTATGAGGAGACCCGTTGTTTTTCCTCTCCCCTGAAGACAGTCGTCCGCTCAGTACCAATTCCCTAAATCGTGAATGGATGTATCAGTTTTAAGTAGACCGAGACGGTACGATCCCTGTCACTCTTGCTGACCGTGTCGCTAGCCAAGAATTGATCACCCCATGCTGTTTCGAACGCGCCTCAAACATTCGAATGATCATGATGAGCGTTTCGTATTCATTGAATTTGAAACACTTGAAGAATAGCGTGAACTCACTACATGACATTCGGCTTACCATACGCAAATTCACTGCACGAATTCCACGAACAAAGAGTGGTACGATTGCGTTGCAGATGTGGTTCTGTAGATGTTGTCTTGGCAAAGAGAGTGGAGTACATCGGCGTAGATGGAATGTTGTACATGTGATACCAGTTGATCGCATGACTGCATCTATCAAGCACATCACCATATGCTCGACCCACTACATCAGGGTCATGCGTCAAAGCTGAATGATGAGATCTTGAGAACCCAGAAAGAGCGAGAATGGAAGGAAACCTGACTGTTCACGTCGTTTCCGGATAGCAAGGAACTACTGTACCCCAAAGCATCGGTCTCGGTGAGCGAACCCATCGCAGATTCGCAGCGGAAGAATTGCATCTCCATCACTGTGAGGACACGTTTGGTGGGTATACGTCATAGGTCATTGGCTTGTTGTATTCGGGTGCGTTCGGGTGTCAATAGGTGCAGACAAAGGGTAATCAAACGAGTTCGTCCGACAGTGCGATCAGTGGGGGTCATAGCAACCGCCCGAAGTTCATCATACCCACTCAGTGGCACACTTCGGTTGACCGTTGGTCACGTGAATCTGACCGTTTTGGAGACACGTGATGCCCTATAGACTCATTAGCCTGGGTGCAATTTTCTCGTCTCTCGACGCCAACCTGGGTATGATCAATTCTCCGAAATCTGAGATCGTCTGGAGTTGACCGGTCTTACGGTGACACAACTGACACTGGCGTGCATAGCAGATCCGCGGCGGAAGCATATCCCAGCCAAGCCCTTCTTCCCGGCGATGCACACCAGTTCCCATTTTCCGATGAAGTTGGTGAAATGGTCATCCCCCGCGCGAACCCTTGGCAAAACCGCCTTGCCAAGATTTGGAAGCCTCGTGCTACCATGCGACGAGATCAATTGCGTGGGGATCCTTGATTTGGCTGGACTTTACGGGTACATATCTGGACCACGAAGCGCATGTTGTTACTTGCTTCGTGGGCGCCTTCTTTCAATGTGTCATTTCTCGGTCGGATCTTGTATGGTGTGAGCATGTACTTGCAGGGTTTGTCGGCGTCGGTGGACGTCATCAGTAGTCGAACCGTCCACATGTTGCGTCGCAGTGTGTTCCTCTTGGCAACTGACCGGCGACGGAGCGAATATCACGGTGAGACATCCAATGTCAAAAAGTAGTCACAGTGACCTGAAAGTAGTTGAGCACCTTGATAGTTCGATGAGCTGTAATCATCATGGAGTCAAAGAGAGATGGTCTACTGCCAATTGTCGGAAGCGTGATTCAGACTAGCGTGGGATGATCTAAATTCACAGAGTTCTGAATCCCGTCAGTGCTAGCAAAGACAGCCATGGATAGTGCAGAGTTCCACGCCGCGGTGGGTACATGATTAATCGCATTGACCAGTTGGAGGTGGACTCGGTTGATCACACAGGTATACCATGTCGTGCGACAGTAGGCTTTCCTAGAAACTGCACGCCCACTCGGAGGCTCACCTTTGTCGGTACAGAATCCCTCCACGAAAAATAACCAGCTACAGTACGTGGAGACCATGACCCCATTCCAAACCGTAATAATCACCTCATGATACAGGTCACATTGCCAAGTTGATTGGCATGCCCAGACATTCACGACACGTCGGCCAGGGTTCGTCTTCAAGTTATATCCACCTTTCATTCGAAAGTTGACCGTGCGTTGATAGCATTGAAATTCCTATCTCCGGATGTGACGCCGCCCGTGCCCTGGCATCGAGTGATCTCAGCAGCCGGAACGATCTCTTCGCGTGGCCCAGGGACAACTGGCGCACAACGCCAACGCGACGCGCTCGAGGAAGAGGGTGTCGAAGTCACTGACGGTCGAACGGGTGATTTCCGAGTCAACATGGCGACGTGGGGATGGTTTCCCGCCCCTGGTACGATAGACATCGGGGACCATCATGGGGCAGCCGTGGTACAAGATGACGGTGATAGCCAGTGACTATTGATAACCTCGATGTGCCTCATAAAGTTTCCTGGGTAAACGTTATGTGAAGGCACCTTTAGCTACAAAGTTGCCGTCAGGGGCCGACAGGTCCTTCATGCAATCGTAAACTAAAATTGCACAATGTCGGTGGTCCTCGTCCAACCTTCTCTCCTCCCTTGTTCACGCACCACGCACCACGCACCACCTTGTTGTCCATTGTTACTACTCTGACTTGCCTTGGGACTCGATCCGCCTCAACTCCGGTAAGTAGATTATCCTCCAAGCGTCGGATACTGGATTCGACCATATTGGTGAGGTTCGGGCCCTCCAGGAGCTAGAGCCGCCTAGGCTGGCGCTCACGGCGCTGATCGTGTAACCAGACACCGCGCCACTCTACCCAAACGAAGCAAAGGTTAGTACCGCCTTCCGAGAGACTGGTCTGCCTCGTGCGGACTCAGCTTCATCACTACCAAGTACTCTGGTACAAACGGCTTGGACATACACACGTCGATTCACAACAGTGTTGCCAACATAACCTTTCGAGAATAGTGCGATCATGGACGACCGTTCCTGACGTCGTCCTCGTCTGGCCAGCTGCATCTTTTTACTATTTCCCGGTTTCCTTGCTCCACGGAGATTTACAAAACATATAGGAGTATTGGTGTCAGCAACTTTGATGAAAAGGACCTCGAGATACTTGCTTCCGCTAGAGTCAAACCAGCCACTGGCATCTCGGAATACTAAGCGAAGCACGGCATTGTGATTGAGGCGTACAGCGCTTTGATGTACACGGCCACACGAGTCAACTTTGAGGTCTGTTTGCCATCTAACCTTCACCGCACAGCCCGATCACCCATCAACCTGGGGTCCACTGAATGACCCCCAAGTTGAATGAAATCGCTTCAAGGCTCGGAATTCCGACGGATCAGGTGCTTTTATTGGCATGGACAACTTGAAGCAAAGGGTGCCGTAGTCGTCACGTACGTGATCGTCAGACAGACGCCGTGTCCCTTCTAATGGTAAATTTTTAAAAGCTCCACTCGCTTTTGCGTGCCGCCGCATCAGCACGGCTGCACGAGTTCTAAGAAGTGACTCGTTTATAAGGTTGCCTAGCGGCGTGCGACTCATCGGTACGCACCTGTATCTGGCGGTTTTTTTCTGATTCATTATGCTACCCTTCCAGAACTAATCCAGGAAGACAATCGGTGCAGCCGACGCGATTGGCAAAAAGCGTATGAACGCAAAGTTGACTCTCAGAAAGTTGGCGATCATTTG
The DNA here is from genome assembly GCA_038092715.1 of Boletus smithii. NCBI lineage: Eukaryota > Fungi > Basidiomycota > Agaricomycetes > Boletales > Boletaceae > Boletus > Boletus smithii. The sequence goes on along the minus strand of JBBPQT010000053.1, from coordinate 18,614 downwards.
TGGATTGGCCGGGGCTGTGGTGTTTGTGACCCGCAGTTACTTCGATCACCGCGTTTTTTGAGCGTGTATGTACGACATAAGTACATAAGTATATACTAGTCTGCATATCTGTCCTGAAGTTAGGATGTTGATGTGGCAGTGTCGGAGGCATGTGCCACCGCCGCACAGCGTTCCAATTTCGGCTGCTTTGTTTCTTCACTTTCAACCACACCATCCGAATCAGCGTAACCACGGATACCATGCCCCAAGTCTTTACACAGCCTCTCCCGAGCTCGATGAACGCGTACAGCGTTGAGTTGTGCGATGACGAGAGATCTACCAATCAATGTCAGCTTCATCTGGATTCCAAGCGCCATTGTTCATGCGCCGCGGACTCTGACCCTGCTCATCACCGTGCCTGCCACCAGGCAAGGCTACGAAAGTTTTTGCTCCCCATCGCACTCTTGGTTCTTGCGGTCGGAGCGACGCTGGTCGTCTCATGTGTATCCGACATAGACCTGTTTGATTTAGTCAGCTTCGGAGCTGATGTGAGTGGCAGCCCATTGGGCAAGAGGCAGTCCACTTCCGGTGGCCAGTCGAGCTTTACCCAGAACAAACGTGAGTTTATCTCCAGACACACAAACACCGTTGCTGCGGTCGCTGAGCGCTGAAGGGTCGCTTGTCACTGAACAGTGTATCTCATTATCGTTTTCGTCGGACTGTTCCTTGTGCTCCTCGCGGGCATCATGCTTAGTTATTGGTGCTGCAAAGGTAAGATACCGTCATGTCAGGATGTGAATCGCATTGATTAGGAATTATGACATGATTTTTCTAAATATAGGTTCATTTGAAAACCCACTTTGCTGCCCGTGTTACCTGTGCGCATGCTGTGGCGGGCTTGGTGAGTCGTTGTCATTTCGACTGCACAGAATGTTGCTGACTTTGCGTTGTCAGGCTGTTTGGAGTGCATTGGATGCGGATTGTGTGCGGCTGGACTGGAAGTTGCTTGACCCGGCTCCTGGCAGGTACGCATCGCCGGGGCGGTAAAATGGCCGCTTTTCTTGCGACGTTATCATTTTTTCTTGGACATTATTATCTGGCTTGGGTATTGGACACTAGTATTTATTGGTATCATAACCGAGTTTGGTGTATCTCACTGCAGAAGGTGCGAGCACATGGTGGATTGGTGAGAGTGGGTATCACTTCTGTGGAACATGATCAAACCTAATCAACGTGCGTCGTGCTGGAGGGAGAATCCTGGGCAAGGGCTATAATTTCGCTTAACGCGTTGCTTGAAGCGATTTTGCGGGTAATAATTCCTTGGCAACACATGTATCTGAGTCGATTACGTTTTCAAGATATGATCTGCATCCGGTTGTGGCGGGCGAGCTGGTTCGATTTCCAAACGAGTGTCTCCGCGAACGTTTATGTAATGGTGGGACAGATCTCATTACGCAGATCTGGCGACCCGTCCTCACTCGTCCTCGCATCCGCTCTTGTCCCGGTCACTTACGGGAACTCGGACGACCGCGATGAGATCCCAACCGACAACACACTGCTCGGCCGCGCTCAAACAGAACAGCCTCTCGACATTGAATATGACTAACCGTTCTGGGCACTTTTTTTTTCCATCCAAGTACCTTGCCGTTCATTCTAGTACGTGTCGTAAGCTAGTATAAGTTCGAATCCAGGGCGGTGAACCTGTCCTGCCCTTCAAATACAGAGGCCCACCGTCACGACAAGTCAAACTTTCACTCCCCCGTTTCTTATCCTTTCTCTGCTTTCTTCTTTTAGACTTTCACCATGGTTTATATTTCATCATCTTATCATGACCGAGCTGGTGCCCTTCCATCAAAATGTCGCCAGCCTGACCTATCCCGCCATTTGTCGGCAGAAGCCAGAGCAAGACTCCCAAACCCCATCAAGTCCATCTGGAAAGTTGCCCAAGTAAAGCCCGGAACGATCAACATGGGCAATGGTATGGTGTCCGACATCACCAGCGAACGAATACTTACCTACATTCATTTTGCATCATAGGTGACCCCCACAACTCGCTATATCCTGTCTCCGAAATGAACTTTGTAGTTCCTTCTATCCGTGAGCAGGACCCCGTCCAAGCTTGGAGAACAGGCACCGGGGAACGACAGATCATTTCGTCTTTCAAGGATGAGCCTTGCGCGTTGAGCCTCAGAACAGCCATGGCCTATGGCGCTGGTGCGGGCCTGAAGCACGTACGAGACGCTCTTGCAGAGCTCAATGATCGTATCCATGCACCGCCAAAGCACACAGTCTCCCTTAGCCTCGGAAACGCCGATGCTCTTACAAAGTGTTTCCGGCTCTTGGGTGACCCTGGTGACTCCTTCCTCTGCGAGGAATTCACATTCTCCGCCATGACCAATGCAGCTCTTCCCCTCGGCATTGACTGGGTACCGATCCGAATGGACAAGGATGGCCTCCTACCATCGGATATGGAGCGAATCCTAGCTAACTGGGATGAAGCTTCCCATGGGAAGCGTCCTCACGTCCTTTATACAATCCCGTGCGTCATTTCATGTCCAAAAGCCATTATTTCAACTCACATGTTTGTGATCAGCTGCTCTCAAAACCCGACCGGAAGTACTCTCTCCCTCGAGAGACGGCAACAGATTTATCAAATTGCACGCGAATGGGACGTCGTCATTCTTGAGGATGACCCATACTTCTTCCTGCAATATGATCTCAATATCTCGCAAGAAACATTGGAGCAGTATGGTTACACCCGCGCTATGGCCGAGGTCCTTCCTCGCTCTTTCCTTTCCATGGACTATGATGGACGTGTGATGCGCCTAGATAGGTTGGTCCCGCCAAATTGATTGATGACGGTCGGATCTTGACCATTCCTGTGTACAGCTTCAGCAAAATCCTTGCACCAGGAATGCGACTGGGCTGGGTTACGAGCAACGAGTTCTTTGGAGAGAGACTAGACATGCTTACAGACTCTTCCTCGCAACACCCACACGGTCTTGGACAGGCCTTCATTGCCGAGCTCTTTGGGAGCCAAGGCTGGGGCATAGATGGGTTCATGAAATGGGTGTCATCTCTTTGCCGCGAATACGAACGTCGGCGTAACCTTTTCATGGAGGTATTCGGACGCGAGGTAGCCGGCTCTGGCCTCGCGTCGGCGGAACTCCCACAATCTGGCATGTTCGTATGGATCAAGATCAATCTCGATCGTCATCCCCGCTACAAGGTACTCGAAGACACCAAGGTTCTTGGAGGACCCGTGTCGAACACAGCGGAGTTGATGGACGAACTGTTCCGCAAACTTCTTGACTGTGGCCTGGTGATGATGCCCGCGTCTACCTTTGCGATCGTGGACCGCTCAGGGCGTGTATCGTCTGATAGCCATATTGCTGATGTACGTTCTACTGCTTCTCTCTTCGTCGTTTCCGAGGCTAACGATTGACGGCAGCGCATTAACTACTTTCGCGCTACTTTCGTCGGAACAGACGAAACGATCGAGAACGGCTTGACCATTTTCGGTCGTGGTCTAGAAGAGTTCTTTTGTTACTGACAGACTCCCGCACCCTTGATTAGTAAAGCGAATTGCTCTTTGGGATACCCGTGTATGTTGTTCGGTGCAGGGCTGTTCGGACTCGTATTTGTGTTAATTTGTTCTAAATATTGCATGGGAGTTATTTTATTGTTCGCTCACTCCAATCTAGCTGTGTAGTTAGTGGGGGTACATATTTTTATCCAGTCATGACCAGCTGTTCTTTTGGACACTTGTGACAATGTGTGGGATGACTCAAAGGTCGAGCACCTCTAAACCGGGAATTCGAAAGGGACAAGCAACGATCACCAGCTCGCTATGAGGGCCGGACTCAGTTCAGTGAAACGGTCAGCTGGTAGCCGGCGGTCAGGACCACCACCCAATCCACTGAAAGGCTGGACAATAAGATCAATATTTTGTGGCTCGCACGCTGGCAGTATCAGTACGAGATGATCTCAATGTCTGAATGATTCTGCCTGAGCTGCTATGGCAGATCCCGAGCAACTAGACACCGGCTTTGCTAACTATTCATAAACTCGTCATCGATCTTGTCAACGATAAGGAGAAGCGATGGGTTGCCGGAAATGAAATTACGATGCTACGATATGTACCTATTCATCAACAATTCAGCTTTGACCGACAGCATTTGAACACACTGTACTAACGTCGAATGCTGATCGATGATAATATTAATGAATCGTATGGCGAATGCGGTTCTCGATGATAGTCAACCCTTGAAGGCAGACTTGAGTGTCAGGGTCAAAGGGAGATAGTGACTCGTTCCCTTCTGCTTAGACAACTTGTCACTTCACCACAAGCAAGTACGTCACCCGCTTCGATTCTCGAAATTCTAGCCTGGTTAACCGATGGCATAGGTTTCATGTGGCGCCCTTCTACTCGGTTTACATTTGTCCAGGCTACATACTATGGCCGCCTTCGTCTGTGATTACACGGCTGGAACGAGTGGAGATTAAAAATTGTTCCTACGCTAAACGAGTTGCAGGTGCCTCGCCGCCCTTTTTCTGCAATATTGCTGATGAGTTGCTCCCACAAAGGACAAAAAGAAGAACTGTTGTGTCTGACATCGATCTTGCTATCTAACCGAGCTTTTTTCTTCTTCTTCTTCGGTTGAATCGGTTCGTTCCACTTTGAATTTAAAGTTCGAAGAAATGAAGAGGAACCAAGTTTGATTCGACTCGACTCAGTTCGCGGTAACGATAGGGTGTCGAAAATACCTGCACGAAAGACTCGCCCGCCCTCTATTGCCTCTTGGTGTCACGGTCCGGGAATAATGGACGGAGGGTCGGACCGTTCTCCGTTCTCAAAAAGCCACGTGACCATTGCTTGCAACACGAAAGAAAGATGTTAAAAAATCGAAGAGGCTTGCAGTGAGTTTGGTGTTACAATGTACCAAGTTTCTGAAAGTGGATTCAGTCGGTTGTGTTTGAGAAAGGAACAGGTGCAAGGTTTCCTAGTATCAGAAACATCCACCGGTCACTTGCTGCAATATTCGCTGTGTTAATTGCAAGTAACTGCGCTACAGAAGGGGGACATGCTTGCGCACCAATATTACACTAGAACATTCTCTCAGAATCAGTGATTGTTCTTATCACCACGCCGTCGACCCATCTGTGGAAAAAGATCGGGTAACTTCGAACACCGGGACAAGGGCAGTATCACAGGAAGTAATCGAGTGCACTTTTCAAAGTTGTAGATCAACTCAGGATTGTTTGCGGAGCGCAATCATTTCGTGATAGTAAGTAAAGTTGAAAGTTGAGACTTTGAGCGTTGACCTCAGCGCTCAGGCCTCAGGTCCGTCCCGGCCCGGTAACCAGTCTAATGAGGCAAGCCGTCGATAGCCTCCTTTCAAAATGTCACCAATGCAGTTCTTGACGACTTTTTTCTCCATTCATCGAGACAACTCTGTTCAACGCTGTCAAAGTTACCATTCAGCTGTGTGGCGACACCACACAAACACCGTCGATTGAACAGGCGCGAGGCTACAGTGTTCAAAAATGGACACTTCAGGTGGGGTTGTGGTTGTCCTCTGTAACACAGGCAGACACGACTGCATCCAATGCATTACGGGTCTTTTTTGCGTACACTCAATATGTTCGATCGCATCCACGTCGGTTATCAGGTCCACACACATAACGTGCTGGTAGTACGCTGTAGTGAGTTGATTTTGCCAGTCAAAGCAATGTGTGGATCACTTCGCCAAAGGGGCATGGTTTGTTCCTTTCAGCTTTGATTTGAACAATGGGCTTAAAGTGTGGATGACGCGCCACAACATTTGGTATGCACCGAGTGTGGACGTCCAGACTGTCACTGTCAGCCACATTTGTTGGTATTTAAACGCGGCCAACATTGGACTCCCCTCATCCAATTCCTTCCCTTCTTCCTTTCCCCTCTCACCTCACCGCTGCTGATGGGCGAGCACCTTCTCTCGTCGCCCTCGCTGTTTCCTTACTGCACCTGGATGCCACACCCCGATATCCACGCTCAAGCTCCAGGCGAGTTGGCACGCGAGATGCCCGAGTGGACGAATCGTCGCGACCACAGCGAGCACCGATTGTTTGTGACTTCGTCATTCACGCCGTTTGCGATCATCACTGGACCCTCTGCTGCGAAGCCGACTTTCGTTACTCGCCGAGACAGATCACGCTCATCCTCTAGGCGAGACGGCACGCGAGATGCCCGAATAAATCGATCGCCGCGACCGTAGTGAGCTCTGCTCAATCGTGTCCTCGCCATACCCGCCGTTTGCGACGATTACTGGGACCATATACCCGACGTCGACTTTCGTTCCTCGACGAGTGCAGGTGGACAAGGACGGTACGCGAGATACCCGAATGGACCGATCGATGTGACTTCAGCAAGCTCTCCTCTTTTTCTGTCTTCGCCACACCCGCCGAATCACTGGACCCTACGCTCGATGTCGACTTTTGTTTCTCGCCGAACTCGAGTGGACAAGTAACTAGCGAACGAGTGGACTAGCCGCGAGCCGCTGCCACCTCCCGACTGCCCTATTTGGCGACCACCTCGACGAGTGCGATAAGCACTGGCGACGATTATTGTGCGACTTGAAGCGCGCGGCATGCGATGTGCTTGACGCCGACCTTCCCGATCACGCTACAAGACGACACTGAGCATTAGAATCGACAGATACTAGCCACGGCGACCACCTCGATGAGTGGGATGGGCGACGGTTATTGTGACTTGAAGCGCGCGACATGCGATGTACTCGACGCCGACTCTCATCAGCGAGCACGCCACAAGACGACACTGAGCAGCCACAAGACGACATTGAGCAGCCACAAGACGATACTGAGCAGCCACTTGTTCACTGATTTTACAGGGAATTCGGCACTGTCCTCTCGTGTCGCGAGCTACGCCCATGCGATGTGTCGGGATCACATGGATCGCGACACACAGGTCTCAGATCAGATGGACGATGGTTTGTTTCGAGCGCATCCTACTTAGGTTCATTGCTAACGCGCTGCCACAGAGAAGTTTCCGTCCCAAGTGGCTCCGAACGAGAGGCTCAGTCTAAAGACAAGAGCGCGATGGAGAGTTCGGATAGTCAACTTGAACGCAATGAAAGCGAGAAGGTGGGCCCTTTTGTCCTTTCTTGTCCATTTTCATTGACCGTTTATTGTAGACGGTCGACGAAGGGGTTGAACTTGACTGGGGGCATTCATATCGGGAATAAGGTGCGTCCAGCAGTAGGGCATACCTTTGATTCCAAAGGTGTCGCCTGCTGTTGGACCCTCCTTGTTTTCGACTGACCTCTTTGAGCTGGCTGGTAGTGGGCCTCTTCACTTGTCGTCAACTATCAACTTCATGGGGGCACATGATTGTAGAAGGACAACGCGTGACGTCACGCGTATATCGGGTTCAAGATAGGCATGAATCTACCAACATTAACGTTGTACACTACCTTTTTCCACTCAAACTCAGCTTCCCGTCACCAGTCCAAGGGCTCGTGTTCAGGCTCTCTTGTCCACTCAAAAATCCCACCAGGATCCAGGAAAGTCTTTTCATCGAACCCTGAGTCAAGATGTGCCGTCTCAACACCAACTTCCAGGATTGATCTACCCGGTTTCTTGGCGCCGTCGCGACGATCCAAGAAACTGGGGCACCATGAGCGTTCCAGAAGTTGCAAATAAGCGCACGCTTATCACATCCTTTCGTCAATGAGCAAGTACGAATCCTTTATTGCATCACTGTCCTCCGCGTGTCTATCGAGAAAGGCTTGGTATTGTTCTTTTGTGATTGTGAGGTGCTGCGCGTCGCGAAGAGAATTGGAATTCGACCCCGTATTCTCCGAGTTCAGGAGTAAAACTTGGAACACCTATTTGTTGGGGTTTAACTGAGCCATGTAAATGTGAGACCACGACGAACCTTCAAACGGAAAGGGGCAATCTGCTCGATCTGGTCATTCATATCCTCCTCCCAATTATTGCTAACAAAGTTGAATCAGCTTCAAGCATAGCCTGAAGGACAGTGGAGATACTTACATCGTCACGACCGTGTTGATGTGCGTAGCGGCAGTACCATTTTTTGCTCTTCCCTGCTTGAGGTTTGTCTCCGGGTCGAACGAATCACAGGATATGGCCATCACATCGAGATATCGGCCGTACGTATCCAACCACTTCTCGGTCACTCTCGACCCGTTGTTCACGACGGAGCACGACTCAAGGTGAAGCTCCTCTTTGCAGTACTTGAACACATCCCCAATGTAACGTGGCTGGAGGAACGGCTCTCCACCGCTGATGTTGAGTTTCTTCATCCCAGCATCCGCGAGGAGACAAATGGTGTGTTTCGCTTCATGGAAAGGGTGGATAAAGTCGTTCGTGGAGGCATGAAAGCAAACAGACGCGATGGGGAAGCCAGTTGACAGAGACTGGGACGAATCCAGGCTTTGGAGCAGGGAAGGAGATATCGAGCCACTGGTTTAATTATACGCGCTGGGAGGTTTGGGACGCGTCAAGAGCGAGCGCGGGCCCCTTAAATACTGCAAACAACGATGAGACAACAATTTTTTTGGTCTTACTTGATGCGATTACCATCTCAGTTCCCTGGGCCTTCGGTCACGCGAGGAAGTCGCCGTTGGTTGGGAGGTAAAGAGAGTGCTATATCAAATACTGTTTGATACTTCAGAATACCAGGGCACAAGAATTGAGCACCTCCCGGCTACCAAGTCCCAAGTTGTAAATGTATGGTACGAAACACTGGATGGCAGAATTTCCACATGGCTCGTGGAGCGAGGTGTTTCTTGACAGGAACGGGCGGTTTGTCTGTCATGTGTTTTGCTGAAAGTAGCCGGGAGAGTAGAGAATCACTGCCAAATGTTTGAGCGTAGATATGGCAGTAAGGCAGAGCGCTTGGGTAGGCCGGCGCTAAACGTTAACTGCCACCCCAGTCGCGGCTCTCCAGGGAATGCTGCTCCTCTGGCCCAGAATCCCAAGATCCACCACTCTCGCTGGTGTTCCCGTAGCGACAGTATCCACCGAACCGGAGCAGCAGCCCCCGTGCCCCCTGCTCAGGCAACAGACTGCAGATCCGTTGGCACAGCTTTCAGTGTCGCTGGTAACCTCTCCTCATGACCAGGAACCGGACAGTTTGTACAATCTCCGACCTGTTCTGCATAACATGCTTTATACGCCACACGATAATCAGTACTGGGTACTGCACGGAGTCGTTGCTTCAGGATGGTATTTGTCTTGCAAAGACACACATTTTGATTAGCAGAGCGCTGGGCGATACTTGAAAAGACCTTTTTGCCCAAACTCAGCACTCAGCCTTGGCTACAGTAATTACCGACATCGCCAATCAGCATCAGTCGCATTAGCAAAATATCGCAACTATACTACAAGTTTGAGCAGATATATCCGTCATCCCTAATTCGCCCGCGCATCCACATGTACATAGCCCGACTTGACAGCTGTTACTCTCCTGACCGGAGTTTGCGCGTTGCGACCTCTCCATTGGCGATACTATAAATTTGGGTCACTTTCGTCAATCCTCAGCAGGTTTTTGATCATCCAGTACGCATCTGTTGAAATGGACACCGCTCAATTCAACACTTCCGGAAGTACATATTTCTGTCGTGCCTTCAAATTACTGCTTTGCTAACCTGTCCGCTAGGTTTGCGGTGTCGTTCAGATGATCCCCCCGCATAAAATCACGAGCTAGTCACAACGGTAGCGATAATGGTATGTAGCCAACACCCAGCGGGCCGTTGGTAGGACGGGATGAACTACAGTTTTGGAGCTCGTCGTAGGTAAGTATATATACTCACGCCGACACTTTGGAGTCGTTCCGGACCTTGTCTCGACGTTGTATATCATTGGTAGCGATTCACTCATGAACGTATCTTTTTTTTACGCGTAGTAGTATACGTTCATGATGTACATCCCTTTGGCTGAGTTTCAAACAAACGTTTGCTTTGACCTTGGAGTGAACCACTCACAGCACGGTTTCATGTTGCTCACCGTCTGACCTGCACGAATCCACAAACATGTCAGAGTCCCTCTACGCGTCATTCGCGCAGGTCCTGACCCTATCTCAGGGCATAAAGGATGACCTGTCAGCTCTTCTCGATCCCGTTTCTGGGTTTGCGCCAAGCTTAAGACAACTATGTCGCAATCAGTGAGTCCTCACTACATGTCGCTGTATGCATCATCCTAGACCGTGGGTTCAACCAGAGTTGAAGAATTAGAGAGTGGTGCCACCTCGGACGTGTCGCGGGTGGAATTAGAGGCGCTACGGATGGAAGCCAACACTTGGGGTCTATTACAAGCACTCATGCCGTGCGTGGACCCGTCTTTTCCTTTCGTCCGGTCATAATCCCTGTACAGTCCCCGGAAAACAGAGCCAGAGCACCATCTCAATCCGCGCACCCTTCTCACGGAGAACCCATTCACCCCAACGTTGACCCTCGCGCAAGCGATCATGCACGCGTCGCCCTTGCTCACAGAACTCGTCATCGTGCGCGAGTGGCTCCACGAGACCGCTTCATCACCGCAACATCCTGAAGCCACCACCGGGTACTGGAAATTCACAAAGCACAACGTGATGCAGGCGTTACGCACGGGGCAGGGAACACGAGAGGGACTCGTAACAGAGTTTGATCCGGATTCTGTCAATAGAGGGGATGGCAAGTCGTTGGCTGCGGATGACGCGGTGAGTGAACAGCGTGTGTCTGGTCTAGGAACTGTCGACTGAGTTTGTCCTTTGCGAGGCCTTTGAAAAAACGTTGACCCAGTCCCTGTATTCGTTCGTGCGCGCTGGGAGATTGGATGAAGCGGTGCAACTCTGTCGAAAAGCCCACCAACCATGGCGCGCTGCGAGTATCCGTGGGTCGTTACTGTTCCAGTGGCGAGCAATCGGTAAGTCACAGGAAGCTTGATTGGTGCGCTTGTACTCATTATCTACGAAGCAAACGAACAACGCGAGGAGGGGTTTGAGGACGACGATGATGCAGAGGGCTGGCAAGGAAACAGACGCCGACGACTATGGAAATCCACTTGTGTAAAAGCTGCTCTAAACGTAAAGAGACACCATCTTCACTCCTATCCAACTGTCTCATATCTTCATAGCCCAACTTGCCCGATCCCGAGCGGGCATTATATGCAGCGCTCGCACCAATCCCTCAAACATTTAACGTCCTCAAGTCAGCATGTCGAACCTGGGAAGATCATCTGTGGGCTCAAATAAGTATACTGTGCGAAGAGAAGCAAACCGCGGAGATGATCAAGCTGGGAGGAGGTTACTGGGAGGGTGGATTGGAAGCACTCAATGATTTACCTATCCCAATGGAAAATGCAGACGAAAAAGAGGAAGAAGAGTGGGAGAAGGAAGCAACTGCAGCGCTGGAGACACTAGGTGGCGTCAATGCCGATGATGGGTGAGATATTTCTTTACTCCCCTCTGGCTTTCGTGTCGAGCAACAATCTGGCAGTCCTCCAGCCGATAACGCTTTTCATGTCTCCCAACTGGCAATCATCCTCGACCGGACACATCCGTTGTTGGAGACATTCGCAGCTGGACTGAGGGATGGCATATACGATTCTGGATCATCAGAGTACGCGTTCCTCTTTCTTGTGCCGAGGAAGATTATGCATTCGTGTGCTAGATACCCCACGATGTCGCGATTCTTTGCCCACTTGTGTCTGTTCCTGCAAATGATCGACATTTCTGTACCACCGTTGGCCACTCAAGTAATTTTGGAGGCGTATCTCCAAGTTCTCGAGGTCAGTATCGATCATAAATTGGTTTCAAACCTCATGTTTACTGTCCCTGGATTCAGGGTGCTGGTCAACGAGAACTTATCGCCATGTATGCCGGTGCATTGGGCGATAATGCTGTGGAGCGTTACGCTATGTTCCTCACCTCCCTTGATCTTTCCGCCGATATCAAGGAACGAAAATTGGCACTGACACGTGCACGTGAACACGGTCTTGACGTGGATCGTGTTGCCATTGTCGCCGCCGAGCGAACGATTGAGAAGGCCTTTGATGTTTGTGATGTTGTTTTGGTTTCTTGAATTGTGTTTACCTTGGAATTCGGCAGCTGCTACCTCAGCTGAAGGGCCCACTTCCATCAATCATTGCACTGCAAAATCCACCGTCAGAGGTGGAGGCGTTGTTGCTCCGCTCCATAGAGTGGACAACCTTTATGGAAGCTACTTATGACACTGCCCTCGAACAAGCTACAGTGATATTGCGATATTTCCTTGGTATGTCTAGTGCTCTGACTTTGATCTGTCGCTCATCTGTACCAAGGTTCTGGACGCGTCGCTTTGGCGCGCGGCCTGTTGGATATGTTGCCGCGTGAACTTGCCTCCATCGATGAACCCGAAGAACGGGCGACGGAGTATCTCCACTACAGACAATTCTTCAACGTGTGGGGGCTTCTCGATCGAGTGGTAGAATGTCAGTCACTGGAAGCCTCTTTGATGAACAAGGATACTCGGATAGCGTGGTTGAAGGACTACAAGGTACACGAATGCGTTCGATATTTGCGTACTACTGATGTCATTTCTATCAGGGTCTCATTGACCAAGCATATGGGTCCATCGTGAAACTACTCACTTCTGACTGGATGCTACCAGATCAAAGCGATCCTACTGGTCTGTATTGTGGGTTTTCCGTTATTCCTGCTTCTTATGACCTCGCGCAGATCACCGGCATCGTGAAATGCTACGCATCCGACAAATTTACATACCTGAGCTGATTCTGCGATTGCACATCATGCTGTACTCTTCAAGGGAACATATATCAGGGTCCGTACCCGTCTTGCTCGCGCTGTTTCTCCAACTGATGCACAGGCTAGCAACCTCAAAGTTGCGCTCGAACTCGTCAACATTGTCGCAGATTCGCGGTACAGGCTCTACGATGACTTTTTGCACTCGGATGGACGCAGACTTGCGGAGTACTTGGGTACGGTGAGGCGGGCTGTGTTGGCGGGGCTGGAGAGTGGTGGTTCGGATCCGTTCAAGGTGGTCTCTTCCTGATGTGTACCTTGCTTCACGGATTTGACTAGAAGCCTATGGAATGGTTGTGAGACCGAATCTATATTTACGATAACCCCAGACTAACTGAGCGAGACAAAAATGGCTTTCGGCGCAGTCGACGGTAAATAAAAGTGTACTCGTTGTCAAGGCAGCTACATAGCATGTGATAGGGCTATGTCAAGCATGTCAAGAATGAACCGTCCGGGTCCCGGTATTAGTAGAACAAGGACCAACGCATCTCGCATTCGAACCTCCACCATGAATTTCCTTGGCAAAGTCCTCGACTACGCCGAACGGCTCCCCGAGGGCATCGAACGCGCCCGTGATCAGATAATCGGTATGTCCAATGACCTTGCGCGATGTCATCGTTCTCTTATCATATCTACACGTTGTGATACGCCAGGTCTTTTGGATTCAGATCGTGAGTCCTCGATAAATGCCACGGTGGAGGTTCGATTTGACGGGTGCTGTGTGATATGTGCAGGTCGTCATGATACCCCAGAAGAGAAACTCAACGACGAGATTCGAGCTAGGATCAACGCCAGTCATCGATTCAGCAGCTTTGCGGGCCAGAGGCAGGAGAACGCAATCAAGTGGTACGTGAATCATGGTTTGTGTGTGCTGCGGTGGGGTTGAATTAGTGCGGCTTTTTCCCGTACCAAGGCATATCGATGGGCAGGATTATATGTGGGCAGTGTCTGAGTTACTCGACAGCGCAAGGGATGTGATCTTCATCTTGGTAGGCGTCCCTCTGATTGCCAATGCGTTTCTCTCGCTGAAGAGTATGGCAGGATTGGTGGCTCACACCGGAATTATACCTTCGGTATGTCACCCAGAATTTCCAGAGTGCGAACGTTCGATGCCCATTTCCGCTCAACAGCCGACCCCCGGCTCAGAATGAAGAATGGCGTCTCGACAGGCTGTTGCAGCGCAAGGCTCAACAAGGCGTCAAGATTTATGTCGTCGTTTACAAGGAAGTGACCCAGACGATGACTATGAGTTCGAAGCACACCAAGGTAAGGATTGCGAGGGCTGTGTACCTTTCACATAACTCTGACCGAGTTGATAGGCTGCGCTTGAAGAGCTTCATCCAAACATTGCATGTATGCGTCACCCCGATCATATCGGTAGTAAGGGTACGTCCTGCAAAACCTGTGCTCCGTATGTATTTTTCAGTTGCATCCCTAGATACCGTCGAATTTTGGTCCCATCATGAGAAGGTTCGAGTTTCATCATCAGAGGGAGAAGATATTCTGACACATTGGCTTGCGCGTAGGTCGTCGTGGTCGACAACCACAGCGCTTGTATTGGAGGATTAGACTTGTGTTTCGGACGTTGGGATACCCACAATCACCCATTGGCTGACGTACACCCAACTGACTTTGCGCGTACTCTCTTCCCCGGACAAGATTACAACAACGCTCGTTACCTAGATTTCCAGGACGTCCAAAACTATGTTAGTAATGCGGTCTCCATTCTAGAGACTCCGAGGATGCCCTGGCATGATGTGAGTGGGTTTCTTGGATATAAAGGTTCACTGGCTGGAGACCATGCTGTAGGTCCATATGACGATATGCGGTTCTGTGGTGCTCGATATATGCCAACATTTCGTAGAGCGCTGGAATGAAATCAAACGTCGCAAGGTACGCGTTGAATTGAATTTCCTGTCACCTAGGCTCAGTCACATCCCTTCTTAGTATCGTGATGATCCGTGCGTAGCGACAAACGTGGTTGTTTCATCTGACCCACCCCTGTCTCAGGAGGTTCGATTGGCTCGCGCTTCCCCACAACGTACAGATTGCACCAGCCGAAGCTGTTGCTCGTACGTACTATTCCCTACCAATTTCCCTAGTGATACGCCCATTTACGTGTTTTCTAGGTCATCCTCACCGTGAACAGTGGCATCAAATTGGCAGACGGTTTAGGCAGCGCTTCCACCTTGATTTTGGTGATAGGGTCGAACCCCCATACCCACCACCACCACATGGGACATGCCGTGTCCAAGCCGTTCGCAGCGTGTCGGACTGGAGTCACGGTGTCCTCACGGAACATAGCATTCAGAACGCTTGTACGTTTACTCGCTTCCATCCTGTGTGAGTATGGTGATATCCTAATGAAACTTATTATCACTGCCAGATATTCAGCTGATTCGCGAAGCCAACCACTTCATCTATATCGGTAGGTTCCGGTCCTGTGCCTTGTGTACCCGTCTCCATTCAGTATTGACGGGAGTAATGTCTGCCTCGCGGTGGCCATGGGCGCTGATCACCAACAGAGAATCAGTTCTTGTGCGTAGGCTATGCCCCGTTCGCATTGTGAGATTTGCTGACGTGGCGTCTTACATCCAGCATATCGAATACCCGAAACGAAGGCCCAGTGAAGAACCAGATTGCAAAGGCCTTGGTAGAGCGTATCATGGAGGCCGCCCAGGCTGGGAGGAAGTTTAAGGTCAGGGTCGTGAATGACGGGGGTTGATCAACACTCGCTAACTTGGGCGGTACCACTCCCCGCTCTAGGTCGTCGTCGTCATTCCCGAGGTCCCAGGATTCGCGGGGGATATCAAGAATGAGACTGCAATGAAGACGATCTTGGCGGCACAGTATCGTACCATTAACAGGGGCGGTCATAGTATCTATGAGGAGATCCGCAATGCAGGCTATGAGCCGTGGGTGTTTTGGTCCGCTCTCTTCGCGCTCGCGCGTTTCTCATGATCCCTGTCAGGATGGACTACATCCGGTTCTTCCACTTGCGCTCGTATGACCGCCTTAACGCTCCAATGTGTGAGTCCGCCCTAGTTTCTTTACCATCCAAATTCTTGACAGAAGAATTTCCGTACATGATAGCCCTGATTGCGCAAATGGAACAGATTTCCGGTGTGACGTTCCATGAAGCGCAGATCGCGCTCGCGCGTCAATGGGTGGGGAGGAACTTTTTAGGAAAGAACGTCCCTCACGAGGTCTATGTCAAAGTACCCCAGGAAGCGAGGGCTGGGATCACCGTCACGGAAGAAGCATCTGTCAAGAAGGAAAAGGTGCCTCTTCCCCAGTCCATCGAAGCTGCGAGACAGGTCGTTGCGCGGTTCGAGTCTGGTGCGCAGAATCTGCGGTCGGACGAGATGGTGGCGGATTCAGTGTCCCAGCATGCGTTGCAAGGAAGGCGTTCATTGCTGGATGAGACGTGGATGGGGTCGGAAGAGGAGGAGCTGAACTGGTACGTGAATCCGTGATTGGCGAGGGGTGAGACTTGAAGCTGAAGGACCGAGACAGTTATGTCTCGGAGCTGCTTTACATCCACAGCAAAGTCATGATTGTGGATGACAGGCGTGTCATTGTAGGTACCAGTTTTGTGTTATGCGTATGATGGGACTAACGAGATGACCTAGATGGGATCTGCCAACCTCAACGATCGCAGTCAGAAGGTGAGTTGCCAGATTGTGGGCCCTGTGTCACGGGTCTTGGGCTGATCGATTGTGTAGGGTGATGGTGACTCTGAGATTGCGCTGGTGGTGGAAGACGACGATACGATTCGGACGACGATGGACGGGCAGCCCTACATGGCAGCACGATTTGCGGCTACATTGAGACGGAAATTGTTCAGAGGTGAGAAAGCCATTCTGATAGCAGGTAACACATCGGCCTGATTGTGGATTGCAGAGCATCTGGGTCTTATTGAGCCCCAGCACACGACCCATCGACCGGATTCGTTCATGCAGCCAGCTCCGACACCCAATGCAGATGAGACGCATTTGCCCGAAGATGTTGCAGTTGCGGACCCACTTTCGGATGATACGCTCAATTTGCTTTATAACACGGCACGTAAGAACAGGGAGATATTCACCGAGTTGTTCCGACCTGTGCCCACGAACCTTGTGCGATCGTGGTCAACCTATGAGGTTCGTAATCGTACTGCTGATGCAGTGTGTTCAAGTGACCTACGGATGAGTAGAATTATGTGCCAAAGGTGAAGACGGGACGTGTTGTACCTGACATTCCCTTGCATCGGGTCAAGGAACGTCTTGATCAGGTCAAGGGTTCGCTGGTCGAGTGTCCCTTGGTAAGCGGCCCTTGGTCTTGGGCTCTGATCCAAACTGACAGTCACTCACTGGGGTATACAGGACTTTTTGATCGATGACAAGGAATTCGTGGAGGGAATTGATTGGATTGGACTGAACCCTACGTTGCCAGTATACATCTAGGAGAGTATGTAACGGAAGCTATAAAATTGCTTTGTACCAAGTGGGCGTGTCACGTTCGTGGGGCGGAGATTATCATGTTTTGAATATTTAGAGCCGAGGCTCTGACTCAGCTGTCAATAGGCTTGTCATCATACAGCTCTCCCTTTCCTCTCAGGCTACTCTCCCCGCCTTTCCTTCCACCACCACCCTCCATCACCCTCATTGTTCGCCATCGCCCCCGACGATGAGCTCGATGAACGAATACACTCGTGGTCTAAATGACCCATTTCTTTCCCACCTCATTGCTCTACTTTCTACCTACGAGCTCTGTCCCATGTCTACCCCCCCGCCCCGATACGACGGACCCGGCGACTGGCAGACGGACTCTATCCTCCGCTCCCTCGCTGCTGTCGCCCGCAGAATGTATACCGCAGAGGACGCCCTTGCCTCTATAAAGGCATCCGAATCCTGGCAAGCAATCGGACCTGATACTAAGAAAAGACGCAGCGTAGGCGACACTCCCATACCCTCCTCGTCCTCTTCTCAGAAGGACCATATTTCTTCTTTCCCCTCGCAGCCTATCACGATGACTACCAAGCACGCAAACGCCGCCCGCAGTGGCTTCTTCTCAAGCAGGTCCGATACTACCCTCAGCAGCGCTGATGGTCCGGCGGATGTCGATATGGTGGCAGAGGACGCAACGGTGGGCGTCGCTGATGTTGATCGCATTCCGTCCACTAGACCGATCAGCTCTCGCGTCCAGAACATGTCGTTATCGCTTGACAACATTCCCAACAACTTCGACCCTTCTAGACTGCAACGTACGTGCTCAAACTCGTCCGCCTCGGCGCCCTCAACCGCCCATATTGAGCACATGTCATGCCCTACCTGTGGCAAGACGATCACGGATACGATGACGATAAGTCGCATCAGCGGGGGTTTCAACGGATCTCCTTCGGGGTCACCGCTCGTCGTTCCTCCCGGCCCTCTCGCTGCTGCTGCATTCGAGAGTGGCATGAGTGCCGTCGAGGAACTTCGTTTGCTCAAGGCACAAGTACAGGATGTTGCACGTGTTTGCAATGCTGTCGCCCGGGGTGACTTGTCACAGAAGATCACCGTTCCGGTCCAGGGCGTCGTCATGGTACAGCTTAAGGACGTTATCAACACTATGGTATTTCCAGAACGTACAATGGGTTTTGATCCGTACTTATTCATGCGATTAGGTGGACAAATTGGGTCAGTTTGCCAAAGAAGTTACTCGTGTCAGTCAGGAAGTCGGTACAGAAGGGTACGGCTCTAATCGAAATGTCTTTTTTGTTCCGTCTTTGAAGATCCCCCTTTTAGTAAATTGGGTGGTCAGGCTCTCGTTTTGGATGTGGAAGGCACATGGCGTGAATTGACGGGTGTTG